>JASAND010015604.1:0-40447 GCA_030248195.1 Trissonchulus latispiculum
AGTGACGATTCTCGTCATATGAGAATACATAATTTCACCTAGGGAGGGTGGGGTTTTTCTTCCCATAGGACCTCCACCTAACGGTGTGTATTTTCTATGGTTACTTTATTATTATGATTATTATTATCATAGGCAGTTTGCCTTGTTGAGCGACGGCCTGATAAACCCTAGCTCAGCTTGGTTTAACTTAAATTTAATTAATATTTTATCTGAAAGTTCAACTTCTTATCTTTGTTAACATTTATTAACACACTCGTTTGACTATACATTCCAAAGGAGGGTAACTCCTCTTTCCCATGAGTTATCTTTGGAAAGTCATTTGTATTTTCATATTAAGCTACTTACAATCCCAGTTAATTAATACGGTTCTATTTTGTTACGTGTATTTTTGGCCAAACAAATACTTATGCTTAATTTTTGTCACTTTGTGCTTTAATTTTTGATTGTTGCTAGCATCTCATGGTGCCTAGTATATGCTTAATCTCTGTATTATGTAGTATTTAATCACTTGTTTTTGTGTTTTTTCTTACACTTGTTAGAACTGAGCTTATAGTTTATGACTTGCAGTCTGCAGTGTGTTGTTTTGTACTAGTAGCATCATTGCTCTGTACTGTTGTACTGTTTGAGAGTTCAGCTCACGTACCAGTTCGCCATTTGTACAGTGATCCTCTCGGGAGTTCGGATGGCGAGCCCTGGGGAGATGTAACGGATCAAGGTTGGAATGGTCAACCTTTCCGTTGCTGGCGGTCGTAGCTAGGCTAGCTACCCGCTTGGCTTCCTATAACATCATCATGTGGGCTGGGACACGTTTGCAAGTCACGTAGCTCCCCCAACGTGTATGCGTGGGATTGGGTGGGTTCCCCCCCTCGTGACTTTGGGAGCTACGTGATTTGGGGGAAATTCTCACTAGGGGGCGCTCGTGGGAGGGTCCAACCCATACACTCGCTCCCCTATTCACTCTTGTATTATTCTGCCGTTGTGTACAGTCGTGTTTAATTCTATTATTACTCCCCCTTATTTGCTGTGTATATATTTGTGTCTCCCTCAGCTCTCCCCAGAGCTTGGTACGTTGGCTGACCCCCGTCAGCCGCTGTAACTGTAAGTTAACTACTGTGTGTTTGTTTGTGTTTGCTTGAGGGATCATCCCAGTATTTTATTGTGTTGTTATACTCATTATAACTTGTTGTTCTATTCTTTATTAAAGTGTATTTAGTTAGGTTTGAGTTTTCTGAGCTCCTGCTAGGTAGGTAGTTACATTCTGAGTGAGTGAGAGTGCGAGTCATCTCGCCCTTAGGATCGGACTATTTACTGCGTATATTGTCTGGCGAGGCTGTCCCGACCGTCTCCTGTAGTCGGTCTGTTATCCATCTGTGCCACGGTCTCCGCGTCCGCTACGTCTGGGCGTGGTAACGGTGTTAGTACGTAGGCAAACCTACTAGCCCCGCTACATTGGGTCCCGCAGGAAGGACAGACAGGGGATTGGGCAACTCCTGTTCGGAATTGTTGCTTAGCAAGGATAGAACAATGCCAACGTAGCTGCGACAGAATTACGCGCTCCTTCCGGGTGAGACTAGACCTGGCTTGATTTGATTTGATGGAAACTATAGGTGCTTTCGGTATGAGAATACGTTGTTAGCTGTGTTGATAGGAAATATACATATCGATTCCGGGTATTCCTGGAATCAAGCCACAGTTGGGTGAGACCGGCTTCTTGGGATTTTGGCACGAGTAGATGTTCCGCTTAGTCACCTTCGCTGTCGTATCTACCCCAAAAGTCCACAACAGATGATAATTCTCCTTGGTGTAGCGTTTACGGCGGCTTTGGCAATCAGCATATCGGCGTCAGACCGTCTCTGGTCAAGGAAGAGAGCATTTTTGACTGCAGTATCAGCAGCCTCATTTCCCCAGAACCTGACGTGGCTGGGCACCCATTGGATGGTGACATGGGTACGGTTATGGTTATGGTCCTCCGATTATCCCCCCGAGCTTCTGGATAAGCGACTTAGAGTTTGTACAGATCCTGAGTTCTGATGACGGGTTATTATTGTCCTGTCGATATACAATCCAATCCAGGCCAACTAGTAGAGCAGTTTCCTCTGCACTGAGGCTAGAGCAGAGATCGCCAGCTGGTGCCTTCAGCTCAGCAACCTCGATCTCTCGTCGGTCGGTAACGACAACTCCGGCACCACCCTTTTTGTTGGACTGCACCGTCCGTTCACAAGGTGAAGGTTGGCGATGGCAAATAGGGCAAAGTTGAAATTGTGGCAGCCTTCAACTCTACCTCCGTCAGGTCTCCCTTCCTGCTTCCAGCCGGCGTACAGTCCAGGCAGTCATTACAGGAGAGCTTGGGCTGGAATCATACATGAGGGGCAGGGGCAGGGGCTCCCTGTTTAGTAGAGACAGACCAGCTGCCTCAGAAATGTTCTTGCACAGAGCAATATATATTAAAGTATATACCCCAATGACACAATGTCCCTATTCAACGTAATGCCTAAGGTTAGCCTTACTTTACATGCTATTAGTGTAAGTAGTTGTCCAAGCAAGTAAGTACGTACTTACCCAAGCACGCGTACTAATCATGTCCTGAAAATCTAAAGAGTCAATTTAAACGTCTACATAATATGGTAATACGACAAATACCTATGGTGAACGATTTTCTAATTCGCCATCGTTCACATGCTCGTCGCTATTGATGAGAATCTATACTTCTGTTCTTCTCAACAGCGATTTTATACGCATCTAATGGTTCCATACCCCTATCATCCACCAGTTCGTTCTTTTTGTCAATTATCTCTTTTATAATGGGATCGTTACCGAAAGCAATGAGCTCAGTAAATTTAGTCAATTCCAGGCTGTTTATGGTTCTTCTGATGCGAAGGATAAGATCATCAAAGGCTTCTCTGTCGGCTTCTAGGTTTGAGTACCCATCTTCTTCGTGTTCCTTTGATATCCGAGTCAAACGCAGTCTGAGTTTTGCTATGACTTGTTCTTTCAAATCTTGCCAAAAATATGACAATTTCTTACTGCTAACGTTGCTAACGTTGCTGTCGTTGGTGTCATTGTTGTTCTCAGATTCATAGGTTTCTCCGTCAGTTTCTGAAGTGTTATGAGCCCTCAGCTTGTGAGTGTACAAGCTTTGACAGTGACGGTATACTTTTGAGCACTCTGGACATTGAATTGAATTGAAAGACGTGAATTGACATTAGGATGAGTTCGCTCTAATAGCACCCCTTTTATTAATTTCTCACCATCAGCTTAAGGTAAGCCTTACAACATACCGCATCAGTACTTACCCATTCCTCACGTAAGTGACTTCGGCAAATCTTGTATATGGCTTACAAATACTTACGCGAATAAATTTTTTGCTGGTGCTTGTGGGGAAAACTCATTCAGCAGACGAATGGACCGGAGTCGCCGCACAGAGAGGCAATTTCATTGCAGAGCATACTAGCTAAGGTCAAATCCCGGTTTACAACGTATCCCATCCCAACAGCCCCTTTAAGGGCTACCCAAATTTTAATTTATCGCGTGGTATATATTTCACTTACAAGACGTTAAAGCTACGTACGTAAGCTTAAGAGGGCTGTTGAGATACGTTGTAAACCGGGATTTGACCTTAGCTAGTACGCGCCGCAGTGAAACGGCCTGTCTGTGTGGCAAACACTGATCCATTCGTCTACTGAATGAGTTTTCAATAAGGGATTAGGGTCCATATATACTACCAAGAGTACATAATGATAAGAGTATGACACCAAGCCTAGTCAAAATCGCCCTAAAAAAGTGAGCCGATACAGAGAAAAACCCCCACTTTTAAACTTGTATCAAAAAGTCGATTTTTTTCAAAGTTCATTTTTTTCTGGGCAAGTTTGGTATCATTCGAAAGCTCTTGGCCTGGAGATTTCTAAAAATGTAAACTTTAGCTCTCAACTCCCTACCGTTAATTAGTTATGGCTAATTAACAGTTTCCCAAATCCGCAAAGTGCCTTTATAGCTCATATTATGAGGGGCGCTCCGCGCACCCTCATGATATATATATATATATATATATATATATATATATATATATATATATATATATATATATTATATATATATAGTCTAAATTTGCGTTTCATTTAAAGTTTCTTCTTTCTTTTGAAGGATGGAAGGACTTCTTTAATGCAGTCGGCACGCCTTTTTTGCTACGTTTTGATTTTGCTGGAGCAGAACGTTTCGCCACCCTTAATATTTTGACAAGACCTGACTGGAAACTAGGAGAATTGTTGCATAATGAATTTTTTGTATATTGTAGGATTTCTTACAATCCGCAGTTAAAGGATGAGAAGGCTGGCGCTCATAATGTATTCCAAGATTTTGTGAAGGAGTCTGGAATTCCGTCGGTAAACTACATGTTAATCATACATTAACATAAGGTCGGGTCCTGTGGGGCTTGTCCCAACAAATTCGGGAGGGCTAGTACCTTGAGCTAATATTTTCTGGAGGAAATTAAAAAATTTAGCTCTAATTTTATTAAAACTTGCAACAGATCTTCAATTTGTAAAATTTTTCAAAATTTTGTCCGATTTCCGTGGCAAATTAAACATTTTTGCTAAAAAAATTCCGACTTAGCCGAACATTTTTATGATTTTATTGTAAAAGCTAATTTTTTCCGGGTATTTTTGCTTACCCCTTTTCCATTTTTTGCTACCCCTTGTCCCCGAAGACGGTAGGGCTTGTACCTTGTCCGGGTTGGGGAGGGGAGGGGAGGGCTCGGACACCCGCCCCCTCAGAATCCCCCGCGTTAGCCTATGATATTAATTGACATGTTTTGCAAAAACCAATGGTATGATTTGATAAACAATTTTCGAATCTTTCAATTAATTATATATTATACACCTAGGGTGTTAGTAACAGTTGTTGTTGTTTTAGATAGATGAAGTATCGGACTTACTTTCTGCTGCCGGTAGCCAATGCACTGAAGCTCACATGACACCAAATGTTTATGGCTCTTCCGATCTTCACTATTTTATGGACTTTGAAATTTCCATTCTAGGATCAGCTAAAGACGGTTAGGCTTTTATTATGTGTACTTATAAGTATGTAATTATAAGTAATGTAAGCAGTCCATTTTCGAAAAATCTAACATTTCTATGTATTGCTGCAAGTGTTAACGTGTTTCCAACTAATGCGGACAGTTTTACACTCCATCAGTGTTTCGAGGCTCTAACAACGTAGTGATCACTGCTTTAAAGACTTAGGAGGGTCCGTCGTGAAAAATTTTTACCTTACGGATTTTGCTCATTTTCAAACATTTTAGCCACATGTCGTACATTTTAAGTTTAAATTTTGAGCTCTTTCGTTCAGTTCTCCGTAAGTTACGAGCCATTCATTGAGTAGAATTTGTATATCAGAGAAAACGAAGGTGCAGCAGCAACCTTAGGCAAATTTTCACAAATTAACGTTAACTGTTTCATCTGATTTAGTAAATTTTGTCTACATACTATAAAAGCATTTTCGTGCCGTTGCAAACCGCTTTAGTGTAATCAGAAGCTAGTTGACGGATTTTACGGCGAAACAAGGCCGTTGGCACCAGTGATGTCTTGATACGTTTAACAGCGGTTAACTTAAAACAGAAGCATTTCCGACCCATAGTTCTATGAGAAGAATTCCTCCATGGACTGAGAGCTTTCGATTGATATATTATGATCTGGCATATTTTGAAAAAAATTGAAAAAGCGTTGTTTTGTGGGATTCGGGGTCTGAGGGTCCCGACTGGTGCGCTGAGAAGTACTAGACAAAAGCAGCAGCAGCTCTGTCAGCATACTTCATGCTACAAATAAATCCAAAGACATGAATACACAAGGTAAAATGGAAACAAGGCAGTTTTGGACCATGCCGTTGTAGTAATTTAGCCAAATTTTCAGAAAAAACAGCATTTTTTTAAACTTTGCTAAAAACTCATATTTTACGCCAAAAAATAGCGAAACTGGTGAGAGTAACAACGAAACGTTTGGTAATCTAAACACAAAATTATACAGATTCATGGCCGTTCATCGAGAGATTTTTTGACGCGAGAATAAAAAATTTTCCGTTTCTTATGTGCAACATACGTATATAAAGACCCCAACTTTGAGGTCAAATTACTCAACAGGATATACTTACTTACTTGCATACTTAACCAGTTTAGACAACCAAGTACACAATGAAAAGCCCAAGATCTTTACCAGAATCGCTCGGAAAAAATAGATTTTCAAGTTTGAATTATCCAGAAACCTCTAGCTTTTGCTGGAGGCTGCCGCCCCCAGATCCCTGCTTCCTTTTTAATTCATGTTTTCTGATCTTGATGTCGTGCTGAAATATGGTTGCGCTGTTCTTTTTATGTTTTCCACTTTCCTTTCGAAGGTAGTTTTTCTACCTGCTTTTATTTTAAATTTTTATGAATGTTGCCAAATTGTAATCTTAAACTATTTTCCTTTCTTTGGCAGTTTGCTTGCATTTTAGGTTTTTACTGACTGCCGAAACTAAAGTTTTGAGTGTTTCTATTAAGGATTCTTCTCCAGTTTTCCAAAATTTTCCAGCTTCATATTCTTCCTATAGCTTCTTCAACTTCAAGCTTTATGCTTTTGCAGTGCCTTCCTCAAACTCGTCCCCTCCTGAAGTGCTCCTCCCAAAACGTATATAGAATGCTCAAAACCACTCTCCTTTGACACGTATCAAAGTTTGCCCCGGAAAAACACTAAGCAGTTTAAATTTTAAAAAATATTCCGGCTTTGCCGGTTGCTTGATTTTTGCCGTTGCACTAAAATCGAACTTTATCCGTGATGTCATAAAAATTTTAACATACTTCTAGAAAATTTTCGAAAATCCCCTGAAGTTCCCCTCTAGAAAAGTTATGTATAATAAGTATAGGTTACTGACATATTATGTCGTTGAAATTTTGCAAAATTTGACCAAAATTGGCGGCCTATTTGCGCTGGAAAAATTCCTATATTTTTCCATTTTTTGATAGAAAAATTCCTATATTTTCTTATTTTTTCGCGAAAATTTTTTATATTTTTTCCTATTTTTTCTAAAATGCCCAGTAGGCGCCCAGTATCCCACTCACTGGGTTTTCTCCAGGCCAAAAAGCGGGGGGATTGCAAAAGGGGGGGGGAGGAATAAAATGGGCTAAAAATGCCAAAAATACCGTAAAAAATTGCGTGTTTTCTACGTATATATACTGCTACAACTAAGCTCGAAAGTGCTCAAAATGGAGTTTTAGCACCAAACTTGTTGACCAAAAAATTCCGTCAAAACCGGAAAAATTTTGAAAAATTTGACCGAAAATCCTTAAATTTTGGCATTTTCTGGACACCTTATAGTGAGTGGGGGGGGGGGAACCCAACCCCCCCACCACTAAAGAAAACCCCGACTCAGACAGCAAAATATGTGAAAATTAGCTGAATCGGGGATAGTCGAAAAATTGCCAAAAATGGACCCCCAGCCATGTGAAGAATGTTTGAGCCTTCCCAAGTTTATTCTTGCAACATGCCGATGTTGTCTCAAGCTCTCGCACAAATCACCATTAACCGAGATCACCATTTACCTGCGGTCCTGGTATTGTTCTTGGCAAAAGAATTAGGGAATCCTCCCTCCCTTACTTAGTGGGGCGAACCGACTGGTTCAGAAAAGCTAAAAGAATGGTAAAATCCTTTTTCTGCTTAATGCTATTATTAAGCTAGGTACTACAATTCAGTTTTCAAACTAATTTTTAGTTTAAGGTGGTGGTATCCCTTTGTGCAGTGCTTTTGTGATGTTTTTTGAAACGCTATAACTTTCGCAAATTTGAGAGTTGCAAAGAGCTTTATACATCGTTTTAAAGCTTATTATCTGTACATTCACATGAGCTTACAGAATTGGCAAAATTAGCAAGAAAATAGCAGAAATTTTCTGACATGCTGACATCTAACAGGATGAATATAGACCAAAAGTTTTTGAACATCGATTTCTCAAAACTGAAGAATCGCCAAAAGCCAAAAGTTCTTTTTGTGCCACAATATGAAGGACATATGGGCCGAGGGACGTTTTTTTGGATTTGGCTCAGCAGGTCTTAACGGTCGAGAAAATCGGCCAAATGCACAGTAACACGAAATTTCGCAACTTCGCATTGAGTTTTCTTGCAACTCAATAAGTTTTAGCCCAAACCAAGAAAAACGTCCCTCCGCAGAAGTGCGAACTTCGATTCTGCCGAAAATCTCCGGAATCCGTCGAGTAGTTTTTGAGAAATCGATGTTCGAAACAAAATAATCGCAGTTTTGCCGAAATGGTTTTTCGGCCAAACCTCTAGCTTACAGCAATAAAGTCCGGCTAATAAGCATTCATAAAATGTGTATTTGGACGATGTATCGATTGAGTATAACTAAGCCGATTTTGTCCTTAACATGTGGCAGTAATTTTGAGAAACTGATTTCCTCGAAAATGGCCATTTTTTGACCCTAAAAACAGTTTTTTGATTTTACTGACTTAACCACTAGAGATAGCTCAAAGGTTGTAAGAGCAAAAATGTTCATTTTCGAGTCCTCTTTCCAGCCATACCAACCAATCCCGTGTCTTGTCTACCTACTGGGAGCTTAAGGCCAAAAACCAAAACTTTCTTATCTTTTGGCCTAAGAATACGGGACTGGTCCTTAAATGTTAAAGAGCACGGAAATGGGTTATTTTGTAAGTTTTAGCCCTTTGCGTAAAGTATTAAAGCCGTAGGAGTCAAAAATACCCGAAAGGAAACCAGCACCTTAACTGGTTTAAATTCTGGTTTCACTAATTCTGTTTTAGTACCAAAATAAACGATTCTATACCAAATGGAGGAGGAGTTGAAAATTGTTCGAAAATATGGACCAGTATATACTTTCTGGGAACCTCTTAGTGTGAGGGGGAAGTCCAAAAATTTGGGAAAGGGTTCGAGTAGAAGCCAAAAATAAGTGGGGGTGGGGTTGTGGATAAAATGCTAAAAATGCAGTATAAATAGCCTGTTTCCCCCACATATTGTTATAACTAAGCTAAACAAATGCTCCAAAATTAAATTTTAGCTCCAAAATGGACAATTTTTGACCAAAAGATTCCGGCAAAGCCCGGAAATTTTTTGAAATTTGGACTAAAAATCCTAGAAATTTGGCTGGGGAGAAGCCCAAAAAAGTGGGGAGGGGAATGATTGAGGGAAGGGATATAATTGCTAAAACGATTGTTTTGTAACTTGCCTGTCCTTTTAATTAGCCAAAATGCTGTAATTGTTTTTTGTCTGCTGAAATATGTCTTCCTACATTATGTCTAAATTTGACTGGCGTTTTCCTACAGGGGGGGGGGGTGGGGGCCCACCCAGAAATTCGTCCCCCCCCCAGACTTGGGTCGCCCCCTCCAGGATTCGGGCCTTCCCCCCCCAGAACTCCAAAGTGCCCTGAAAAATAGAGTTTTGAGGGTAAATTTTGAAAAATTTTTCCGGCTTCGCCGGATTTTTACCTATTTTTAAGCATTTTTTATCTATTTTAAGCTTAAATTTAAGTTAAAAATAGTTAATTTTTTAGCTCAGCAGCAAAAAATAGCTATTTTTAGGCATTTTTCTGAAAATTTTTCTTCCCCCCCCCCAGAAATCCGAGCCCCCCCCAGACCTGGGGGGGGGGGAACCCACCCCAGACTTCCCCCCCCAGAAATTTTTGCCTAGGAAAAAGCCAGTTTGATAGGCTAATCACTTACAATGTCTTCAGAAAAGCACCTTTGTTTAGAGTATTGTGAGTATAAAAATCTGATACGACAAGAATACAAGCATCTGAGTGACGAGGCATATAAGGAGCAACGATCTAAGGTATGCACATTCACATTGCGCATTGAATTGTTTTTTCATTAGATCATGGTGGGTCCGTGGGTTTTTCCGTTTTAAGCAGTCCTGTTTTCCTCTAAGTGTGGAGTCTGGGTTTTAAAAATTGTTTTAAAATGGTACTATTTCATATTTCAAATCAGGTTTTATATTGTTCACATATTCATCTGTGTAATTTTGTAGACTTATTCTGAGGTGGCAGATTTTATATCTCATTGAAGTTTCCTTATCATGTTCTATATACCCAAATTATATATTGAGAGAATCCTTCCAATAGGCTTTCGGCCCTCTTCCATTCATAGTGTATGGCTAGCTGTTTTCTCTTGGTTGATTGCCCACCAACAGACATAAATCTATTATATACCATTATTTACCATGCGTAAGTTCTTTAGTTGAGCGATGACTCAGAGTGCTGATTCTGATGTCGTGAGTTCCAATGTCGCCTGTGCTAGAATTATTCTTTTAAGTCTTAGACATGTATTAGCTGCGATGGCGGATAATGACAACTCCCTACACTTACGTATTATCAAGAGTACATAATATATGAGTGTTACAGCAGGCAAGCTCTCTGTTATCAGCTGTAGGTACATGCTATGTTCGCTAACGGCTGACCCCCCCCCCCACAAACGTGTATGAGCTCTTCAAAGAAATTCGCACGCTATCTTTACGTGTTAAAGCTCGAAGCAGACGCACGTTGAACCAACTGAGTAGTTGTGTTTTCGAGCTTTAACACATAAAGATAGCGTGCGAATTTCTTTGAAGAGCTCATACACGTTTGTGGGAAGGGTCAGCCGTTAGCGAACATAGCATGTACCTACAGCTGATAACAGAGAGCTTGCCTGCTGTCACACTCTTATGTATTATGTACTCTTGGTATTATACGCCACTATCCTGGCTTTACTTTTGTAGCACTGATTATTGGAGGGTACGTGAGATGGATGACCCCATTCTTCGGGCCAGTATAAACTGCAGACGCAGACGCAGACGCAGACCAGCAGACTTAGCAGAGTTATGCAGACGCAGACTCGGGTATAAAACACAGACCTGAAAACAGACTCGGGTATAAAATGCAGACTTTCTTGCAAACTTGCAGACTGGGGTATAAAAAGCAGACCCGGGTATAAAATGCAGACTTTCTTACAGACTTGCAGACTGGGGTATAAAAAGCAGACCCGGGTATAAAATGCAGACTTTTGAGCAGACTTGCAGACTGAGGTATAAAAAGCAGACTTTGGTATAAAATGCAGATTTTTGAGCAGATTTGCAGGCCCGGTATCTGCCGAGGCCCAACTCCATTGATAAGGATATCCAAAACAGTCGACCCACCCCAAAACCGACCCTCAGACAATTGAAAATTTTGCTATTCCTCACTACGGACTTCGCTTAGCTAACCTATATTATGCATATAGCATGTCCAAACTCTGCACTATCTAGCCATGTATTGGATACTTTGCCATGACCTCAGGGCTGGCCCACGGCGGGAGATTACCTTGCGAACTTTTTCGCAAAAACATCACTCACAACTTTTTATAAAAAGGTGCGGGGTGGGGATCTTTTCAGGATAACCCCCCCAGGCCCAGATTCTGCAAAACTTGACCGAATGAGCTGAAATTTGGTATGGGTATGTTTTCGACCACGCTGAGTTCAAATATCGCAAAATTTTTCGATTTCGCGAAATTCGATTTTTTCGATTCGTAAGGGGGGACCAAGGGGAACCGAAAAATTTTTTGTCTTCGATTTTGCTGAACAGTTGTATTCTGGGGTTTTCGGGGTCGCAGAACACGAATCTGAAATCCGTTTTTCGATTCAGCTTTTCCTTTGCTCAATATAAGCTTACATCTTAAGCTTAAAACTTTAGCATATACTTTTATACATAGTAATACTAGGGTCATGCTCTATTTATGCATGAAAACATTTTCCTATTTGATTTTTTGGTGAATTCGTTAACAAAAGATTACAAAAATTGTTTACTCACGCTACACAAGGGCTATCGGCTTGAGACTTGCACCGTATGGAGAGGATCATTACCAGTTGATTACATACCAAAATTATTTTGATCGGACTTCATTTGCGAAAATGGCAGCAAAAATTCGATTTTTGAGTTTTGTATTAACCTTGCCATATGTACATTGTCAGCAAAGTAGACATTTAAGGCAACAAAATTAAATTAAATTTTAATTATATATACCGGCGTCTGGTTATTACCGACCATACTGCATATTTTACACCAAAATCTGCAAAACCTATACGTAATACATTTTATACCGGAGCCTGCTTTAATTGCTGTCTGGCCTACGTTTTATAGCCTAACCTGATTTTGTGTATCAGGATCAGTAAGTCTGCTCAAAAGTCTGCATTTTATACCCAAGTCTGCATTTTATACCCCGGTCTGAAAGTCTGCTCAAAAGTCTGTATTTTATACCCCGGTCTGCTTCTTATACCCCGGTCTGCAAGTCTGCTCAAAAGTGCATTTTATACCCCGGTCTGCTTCTTATACCCTAGTCTGCAAGTCTGCTCAAAAGTCTGCATTTTATACCCGGGTCTGCATTTTATACCCCGGTCTGCTTTTTATGCCCTAGTCTGCAAGTCTGCAAGAAAGTCTGCATTTTATACTTTTAGTACGGTCTGCGTCTGCTTTTTATACCCGAGTCTGCGTCTGCATCAAAGTCTGCGTTTTATACCCCAGTCTGCTGGTCTGCGTCTGCGTCTGCGACTGCATTTTATACTGGCCCCATTCTTCTGCTTGCTGTTATTTTTGTTACAGGTTCTTAAACTGTTTCTCCAAATTCCAAACATCTATGCTACAAAAGCTTTCAGAGATAAGTTTGAGCAACAGGCGCGACAGAATATTCAAGCTGAAATTGAAGAGATGTGCTAAATTGGATGCCGTATTAGTCTTTGTGAAGGCGAACATTGTTAAGACTGCATTCCTTTCAAAACTGATCTGATCTGAATATTGATCTGTTCTGTTAAGTTTCTGTCTTTTATGGCTGTTGTACTGGGTTTACTTTAGACGAAAAATTGAGGAGGCCCTCCCACCCACATCGTGGGGGCAAATTTCGGATGGCCTAAAAAGCTAAAAATACAATAAAATAGCCAATTTTCTACCTATACTGCTATAACTATGCCAGACAGTGTTCACAGCGTCAGTTTTAATGCCGAAGTAAACGATTTTAATCCATAAAACATTCGGCGGGTCTAGAAAATTTTGACCCAAAAGTTGGCACTTTCTAGGCATTTTAGCTAGCGGGAGAAAGGCCTAAGACTTGTAAAGCAAGGCAAGACTTAAGTAAACCCAGGTGTAGTTTCAGAAATGATCTCGACTTGTTAGCTTAGCAGTGTTGTAATTGTGGGCATTTTTGTTGTAGTTCCTTTATTTGTTTTAGCTTTCAATATTGCCAAATATATTCGTGATTTTTTGCTTTCTCCATCTAGTCAACTAGTGTGTATCGAATCGTGTTGTGCCGTTAAAGTTTCTGTTGTGGACATATGCTATATTTTGTCTGTTTTATATACATAATTACTTTTGTATTTTCTGTTTGTTGAAATTGAAGATGCAGAATTGAAAAACATTCTTCATAATAGGTAGCTTTTGCGGTGACATGAAATCATAAAAATATTCGCATGGCATCTTTCTTTATCAAAATCCCCTTTCATTGACAAAGAATAGACACCCTTGTGCTTGGGAAAATAAAACTAATGGAATCGTTGTTTCCAAAAATGTGCAGTACGTTGTTAGCATACGAACATGCATACAATGTTTAGCAGGTGTCTTGTTTATAGCCGCAGTCATGGAGAATTTGGCTTTTAGCCGAACTTTTTTGGCGAAACCAAAACAATTTAGCTAGCTAGTCTAGTATTTAGCGTTAGAAGACTTTGGTGCTTAACTTTTTTGTACAAGAATTCTTGTTAGCCGTATTGCATGTCTACAAATTTTTTATTTGTACGGTGAAACTGTGCTGTATATTTTATCAACTGGTCTAGAGACAGTTCGTCTCGCACCGATTCAGCATGCTGTGTGCGCTATTTAGCTTAAACGCACGCTGCACTGTGCATCATCTTCCTCATCGTCTTTCTATGTACAACTGTACACACTGAGCATGCTGAAGAGTTGTATAAGCAATTGCTGTAAGCATTTTCCAGTGTGATTGTTTTCGTTTGTTGTTTTCATGGGGTGACCAATCTAATCTTGAAATTCAGTTAAAATTAATTGGTACAAACTGTAGCTGCAATAGACGTATTCTGTAGTTCTGGTACTTTCAGAAGTTTCTCGTAATTCACATAATCTGCAAAATCAGTGAAAAATCTGTATTTTCATTTTGGTTGATATAAGTTCTTGGTCTTATTTATCCGTTGTTACTGATACGTTATATATACCTATACGTATATACCGCTAGATTGATATAACGTATATTGATTGAAGGGGTCGTTCTGCTGGTATAGGCAATTAATGGAAACTTTGTCGCTTTTGTATTGTGTTAATAAAGCATTTGTCGGCTTTTGTCTTGCATAACGAAAATAAATGGTTGCTTCGTTTTGTCCATGTAAGCTTTTTGCCGAAGGATTCTACAATCACAGATAATGTGGATCGATGACATGGCATATAAAAATTTCTGCTACTGATTTTGTAAAATTTTGGTTCACACATGCTCATTTTTGACGAAAATGCTTTTGTAGCTTTCTGGACTAGAATTTTCAAGTCAGCAGCATCGGTTTAATTGCCAATGTATTTTTACCGGGGTCGTTCGTTCCTTCCCCCTTAATGAGGTCAACATTTTTGCCAAAACTGGCGATTTTTCCTGATATTTCTTCGTAAAAATGGCTATTTTTAGCCTAAATCCAGGCATTGTGAACTTAGCGTTTCTATCTGCAAAATACGCCAAAAATTAGCAATGTTTGGCTCATTTTTGCGCAAAATCTCCCCTTCCGATAGGGTAACATTCATTGCCGAGAATTGCATTGCCGAGAATGCACATTGCCGAGAAAGGCATTGCCGAGAATTGCATTGCCGAGAAAGGTCAATGTTCATTTCTTGCATTGCCGAGAAAGTCAAATAATCATAAATTGCATTGCCGAGAAAGGCATTGCCGAGAATTGCATTGCTGAGAAAGTGTCTTTATAAAACCTGCTTTATTTATGCTGCACGTATATCACACTCATTAAGGCCAGATGACTATTTTGAACAAGCTTCCTGCAAGTTTTAAGGCAGAATTTGCCGATTATTCATTTAAAATTAATTTATTTCAATATTCAGTAAAGTATTTGTAGACTACTGTAATCTATGAATTCAACAATTTAAAGTATCAAAATTAAAAAAAATTAAAAATTTTAAATTTTAGGTTGGTAAGGAGATACCAAGAAGATAAAAAATTTTATTCCTGGTTCTGCTGAAAACTTGCACACAGGTGTTTTGTGAAGCGCTGACCACGAAATCTGAAATCAGTTTTTCGATTCAGCTTTTCGTTAGCTCTGTATAAGCTTGCATCCAAGCTTTGATGCCCTTGGTCTCCATACCAACCAATTAAAATTTTTGATTGTTAATCTTTAAATTTTTAAATTTTTCAATTTATCGCCTAGTATGCACCCATACAAAAATTTTAAAGGTATTGATAAAAAAATCGAAAGTTGTGGCTGGGGGAAGGTGCAAGAGATCCTGAAAATTTTACATTTTCAAAAACACTTGCTACAATTAATCCTAAACTGTAGACAACACAAAAGCAACGAAAATTACTGCTGCGAAGATTTGGAACTCTTTTCTTTCCCTAACAGTCGATGTCAGGATGAAATCTTTCTTCCAAAAATATCACCCCGGAAAAATTGTAAAAGTAGAAATCCTCCCCCGGAAAAATATCAGGCTGAAAAATTATGTTGCAGCACTCTAAAAGATAAGTTTATTTTAGCAACTTTATTTTAAATCTAACTTTTATGGTTGTTTATTAGTTGTTAGTTCTTCTTAGGAGCGGGCTTCTGTGTCCCCATGTGATAATTTTGTAAAAATGTTGCTAATCACTGGAAGTTTAGGTTAAAAGTTCCTAGTTATTTAGTCATTGTTTTCGTTACTTTTGTGTTTTTACACTTTAGGAATGACTCCAGCAAGTGTTTTCATGAAACGTAACTGAATACTTAAATAAGTATATTTTAAACTTAAAGAATTTTTAAGTGAATATATAATTCGCAAATTTTGGCCTCTAGTATGCAGTATGCACCCATACAAAATTTTATGGTAAAATAATCGACAGTTAGGGCTGAGGGGAGGAAAAGAGATCTATTTACGTACGAAAACTGTTTACGTTGCAATTAATCGCTTGTAGAATTTGTTGCATTTTATAAACGGACGTGTCTACAAATACTTAACTGAATGTTGAAATAAATTAATTTTAAATGAATAATCGGCAAATTCTGCCTTAAAACTTGCAGGAAGATTGTTCAAAATCGTCATTTAGCCTTAATGAGTGTGATACATGTGCAGCATAAATAAAGCAGGTTTCATAAAGCCACTTTCTCAGCAATGCAATTCTCGGCAATGCCTTTCTGGGCAATGCATTTTATGATTCTTTGACTTTCTCGGCAATGCAAGACAAGAGCATTGGCCTTTCTCGGCAATGCAATTCTCGGCAATGCCTTTCTCGGCAATGTGCATTCTCGGCAATGCAATTCTCGGCAATGAAGACACCCCATCCCCGGGATCCCCTTCCGATACCCCCCCCCACCGGAAAATACCCTCAACAATAGTTAAATTAAGGACAGCTTCTTTTCTCTACTAAATTAGATTCAACTGGTGTTCTCATTTCGAGAACACGAATTAGGGGAGGGGGCAATGGATACACGTAAGACAAAACCGGGTCAGTTCGGGTGACTATGTATATAGTTTTGAAGCTAGTATTGTGTGTGTGGCTTGATTAAAAATGAAGCCTAACCGTTTCTCAAACGTAGTGATATCGACATTTTATTTTCTATCATAGAATTTTCTAAGTTTCACCGTAGGTCTATTCTTCAAACGATTCTTCATTTAGGTGGGTAGGAAGGATCTCTGCAAAAGATGGCTTTATAGGCTCTTCGTTTTGGTTTTATCCTTCCTGCTGCCCAAATCTTAATCATACACTAGCAAGAGTAATTTTAATAAAATCTGCACGAAGCAAAACACTCAACCTTACTTAACTAATAGCTATCTTGCAAGCGTAAGAGCCTGTCGTGTGTATACTTATGTTAAGGTCTAATCAGTATCTGATGATGTAATATCTTGGCATTTATTAGAAAAATATGCTTGGTCCTGCCCCAGATTTGGAATAAGGGACAAGGGAATGTACAGGACCACTCAAATATTGGTGCCCTTGTTAATGTATTCTTTCCAGGCGTAGGATAGATAAATTTTGGCGTACTTCGAATTTGAGACGCAAAAATGCCAAAAAGCACCACCACTCTTGGATAAGTTCCAGTAGAAACTAGACACTACAGGAACCACTTTTGTAGATGATAAATGCAAAAGCATTTGTAGAAAATACAGGTTTGGTTACGTCCTGTAATTTCTACGGGACATCGTTGGTAGTATCAAGAGTACATAATACATAAAGAATATGACAGGTGTCACACTCTATGTATTATAACCGCGACAACCTCTACAGGCTAACGGCTTCCCCCCCCCCCCGCAAATTAGACCCTTCACTTCAGAAAAATTGGCAGCTATGCGTGTGTTTTCGAGCTTTAGCACACACATAGACCGAGTGAGCGTACCCCGTTTGGACTGGATGCCAATTTGCGGGGGGGGGGGCACTGGGGTCCAATTTGCGGTGAGGGGTAAGCCGTCAGCATGCAGAGGATGTATCGCGCTTATAATGTACAGAGTATGCATTTTATATAGACATATATATATACATATGGTAGTATTTACCGGAGATACTTTGGTATAGTGCTGGGCTTATTCTACACACCCCCATAAACACCCTCCCCCCATAAAAGTGGGTGCCCCTTTTGGTACCAACTTTTGCCCTGAAAAAATCGCTCAGAAGGCCAAATTTTCAAAATTTTTCCGGCCTCGCCGGACATTTTTAGTCGATTTTTGCCTGTTTAAGCGCTGTTTTTGCATTAAAACTAATATTTTTGGTGATTACTATAAAAATAGCGCAATTTTTAGCATGTTTTTAGAAAAATTTTGTAAAATGTCAGCCCCTCCCCAAGAATGACTCGCCCCCGATTGCCCCTTCAAAGAGCCCCTCCAAGAAGAATTCCCTAGAATAAGCCCAGCATTGGATTACAAGCTAGACTATTCAATACAAATAAAACATTTAGTTTTCACTGGTTTATAAGTTTTATATAAGGACAACAATATCATACTTTTTGAAGACTGAAATTTTTTAGTATATATTTTCAAATTTCAGTCTTCCAAACGTCGTGTGGGTGATGTTTATTTTTGTAACGATCGCTCCCTGCCGAAAATATCTTGGGAGAACCCCCTAATAGACAGGTCGTTCCAGTTAAACTTACAGGTTTTGTCTTGTAAAAACTACAGGTTTAGTATCATTTAGGATTGTCAAAAGGTTGAAAAAACTACAGGTTTTCTTTAGTACTTTCTACAGGAAACTCCAGTAGAAAAAGGACAGGTTTCTTTAGTATTTACTACAGGAAACTCTTATAATTTTTACTATTCGAGAGGCTGATGGAAAATACAAAAGCTGCTACTGTGGAAAATACAAGAAGCTCCGTTAGTGACTGACCGCACAGATGCACTTGTGCAGAAAAGGAAAACTAAAAGAACTCCTATAATTTCTACATGAGACTTTTTAAGAGTGCAGAACGCTTGCTGCGGCAATATTTAGTGAATTGGAACTATTTCTGCTTGCAGTCAATAGTGAAGGCAGTTTTAAAACGGAGCCACCATAGCATGGCCAAACATGATATTGTAAGTAAGGTATACATATATTTCCGTATAAGTAATTATTACCGCTTACCAATTTTGTTTCTCTAAATAGAGTAAAGTTTTTCGATTCCAACGTACCCAAATTTATCCTCCTAATTTTTCTGGTTTATTTCTTCCTTTTCCATGATAATCGCGAATAATTTATGTGCTATATGCTTCATAATTTTAAAAGTATATAACTCCTTCTATACTCTCTTCCATACAAACGGGTTTTAAGAAAACAAACTTTTTGTAAAATTGGTCTCTCCTAGCTCTTTACCCCACCCTTTTACGACTTATAGTCGTACTAAAGTATTTTACGACAGTCGTCGTGCTAAAGTCTTTACGACCTATGTCGTACTAAAGTATATCTACGTACTATTTAAACCGTACTAATACTTACTAATTCTTACTCTAGCCTAAAGTGTATATTTTGGTAATTATCTATGTAGTATGTATTAGCATTGAACTAAGACTGAATAAATAAATGTATTATATTTTGAATGAGAATAGCTTTGTCATGTCTGCAGAATCTATCGAGTTCCTGCTTTCTGAGTACGTTTCAAAAATATTATTTAAGGAAGCGTAGTGAAATTTGTTAATTTCATTCTGTTAAAATTTCATGATTCATGTTTTAAATTTGTTAATTTTATTGTTAAAATTTTGATTCATGTTTTAAATGTTTTAATTATCGAAATATTAGGGAATTGTCCAATTTCTTACCCTTTGTTAACAGTTTTCAAAATGAGAAATGTTTCATATTTTGGAACGAGAATAGTTTTTGTCTTGTCTTCAGACTCTACCGAGTTCCTCCTTTCTGAGTACTTATCAAAAATATATATAATTTAAGGAAACGGTGATAAAATTTATTAATTTCAGTCTGTTAGAATTTCATGTTTCGTGTTTGAAATGTTTTAATTATCGAAATATTAGAGAATTGTCCAATTTCTTACCCTTTGTTAACAGTTTTCAAAATGAGCAATGTTTCATATTTTGGAACGAGAATAGTTTTTGTCTTGTCTTCATAATCTATCGAGTTCCTGCTTTCTGAGTAGGACTTATCAAAAATATATAGTCAAGCGGGAAAAAAACCCACTTTTCAGATTTTTGGCCAGAACTTTTTAATGGTTTCACATATCGAAATGCTGATTATACAGGTAGCTAGGCCTAGTCGTAAGCTTTCTTATGAGCTATAGAACACCTCTGTAGGGTGTGCCGTTAGCGAGAAAAATTGTCCCAAACTGGCGGGAAAAAAAAACCCAATGCGGGAAAAAAAACCCATATGCGGGAAAAAAAACCCACCCCAAAAAATTTTTGGCAAGCTGCCAGGAGCATTTCTAACCATTCCAAATGAAAGAGCGGGTTGTTTTTAGTACAACTGCATCAAAATATATTAGTTTTTGTATTAAAATTGAGGTCATATGGTCATTTGAAAATGTTGTATCTTTAACACATAAACATAGGCAAATTTTGGAAATTTTTTAAAATTGTTTATTTTCGGCAGTTTAAGCATCCTATCATGTAGAAAACGTGTTTTTCTTGTATTTAGAGCCAAACTAGACCCATTTTAAGGCAAAAATAAGCATTTTTGGTCAAAATTGAAATTTTGGCTTGAAATGGCACCATGTCCGATTTAGACCCCCTGGACCACCCATAACAGTACGAACCCAGGTAAAACCTATACCAATTTAATCTATAGGCTCTATTAAACAAATGTATGTATTGGTTTGACCTTTCCGGTCAATGGTTAGAAAAAAAATTTAATTTTGAAAAGTGGGTTTTTTTTCCCGCCGTGGGTTTTTTTCCCGCCAACTCCAGGTCACCCCCAGGTCCCACCGGAGGGGTCAGAGCAGTGTGACATATATCATCATGAAGCGCAACAGATGCCCTACAGGTACATATAATCCGCTTTGGTCTAAGTCTTTCCAGTAGTTCAGGGTGGCCCGGCAAAGTTTGCCAAATTTCGGCACTTGGTCGGACCAAAATTTCCAAAAATTTCAAAGTCCCAAAAAATTTGCAGGGAAGCAGTGGGAGCTACTATAATACACCCTCCAGGGTTATTTTGGATGCTCTTCAAGATAGGCTATTAAAATCCTAGATAGCTCATACCGGTAAGCCCACACTGGGGGTGGGTTTTTTTCCCGCATTGGCGAGTGGGTTTTTTTTCCCGCTTGACTATATATAATTTAAGGAAACTGTGATGAAATTTATTAATTTCATTCTGTTAGAATTTCATGTTTCATGTTTTAAATTTGTTAATTTCATTCTGTTAAAATTTCATGATTCATGTTTTAAATTTGTTAATTTCATTCTGTTAAAATTTAATGATTCACGTTTTAAATGTTTTAATTATCGAAATATTAGGGAATTGTCCAATTTCTTACCCTTTGTTAACAGTTTTCAAAATGAGAAATGTTTCATATTTTGGAACGAGAATAGTTTTTGTCTTGTCTTCAGACTCTACCGAGTTCCTCCTTTCTGAGTACTTATCAAAAATATATATATACAATTTAAGTAAACGGTGATAAAATTTATTAATTTCAGTCTGTTAGAATTTCATGTTTCGTGTTTGAAATGTTTTAATTATCGAAATAGAGAATTTTCGAATTTCTTACCCTTTGTTAACAGTTTTCGAAAGTAAATGTTCGTTATGGGCGAAATATAATTCTAAATTAATTTGTAAGCGACACTAGCGTAGATACGGGGCGGGCGGGGCGGGCGGCCGCCCTCCCCGAAATAATGGCTTTGCCCCCCTGAAAATTTGGGCAAATGAAAAATTTTACGCCCGCGCGGAGCGCGGGCGTTTAATGTGATTAGAAACATGCACAAATTGTACATTAATGCTTCAAAATAGCTCAACATTGATGCATTTTCTACACCATTAAAAAATTTTTGCGCCTTCGGCGCGAATTTTGGCTATTTACATTATCAAAATTATTATTTTTCATTAAGCATGCTAACGAATGTTTGTATATATAACTACTTGCTTTGCAGTTTTGCTGTTAAATATCTGCGTTATTCCCAACATCTCAGCTTCGGCATAATTGGTTGATATAATCAGGATACGCAGTTCTTAATGGGAGCATCCTAATAGTTTGAGTTTTCGGACAAGACAGTAAACGTAGAAAATAGCAAATATATAAAGGTGCGAAATGTTGTTAGACAATTGATAAATCATTGTAAAGAATTAAATGTTTCAATAGCGTTTAATGGCGAACTTTAAAAATTTTCTCAACTTCTGGGGGGTCCGCCCCCCAGACCCCCCGTTTGGGACTTGTGTACCTATTATAATTAGACCTCTGCTAGTTTGCTTTACTTTACCTTAGTTTACCTGCTTTGTAGTTCTGTTATTAACTGCATTATTCCAAACATGATCTGCCTTCAACGACGGATAATGGATATGCTTAGAATACCCTGTTCCAAATGGGAGCATCTTAGTCTTAGTTTTCGTACGGGATTGTGGAAGTCAAAAATTTAAATAGGTAGCAAATTAAACTACAAAATTTGGTTTGGGAACTGATAATATACAATGCAAAGAATTCAATGTTTCAACAGCGTTTTAATGACAAAATTGAAAATTTTCTCAGCTTATGGGGAGCTCTGCCCCCAGAGCCCCCGGTTTGGATTTTAGCGTGTCGCTTTCGGTTACAACAGCATTAAGCTATGTATATATATATATATGTACTGAACTAGAAAACATATTAACAGGGAAAGTTACAGCATATGTAGCGTGCATACAATTATTGCGCAAAAAATGAAATTTACCCCCCCCCCCCCAGCCTTCGGTCAACACCGCCCCCCCTGAAAATTTTTCGTACCTACGCTACTGGTAAGCGATATGTCATATATGTTTGTTCACCACACTAATGACACTATGAGGCGACTGGCGGTGAAATCTTTCACTTATTTTGTAGAACATTTTTTCAAAGCAACCGAAAGAACTTAGTTCTACACTTCTCCACTGATGAGCCGCAAGTGTTTGAACCAAGTCTGGCAGAGGTCGCATGCACTACTAATATAGGAATTTGATGTGTTTTTACGTGTATATACATATGATAAGTGGAAAATGTTGGGATTAGCACGAGAGTGTATTTTATTTATTTCTTTAATATTGGACGGGTTTCTGTTTTTGTCCACTTCATCCCAGAAATAAATTCCGGAAAAGGAAAAATAGTGGTACGTAAACTAACTTGTTTCTATATACCCTGTGGATTGGACAAATTTTAAAAATTGTCCTAAAATCCCGCGTTTCTTGAAATGAGAGGCCAATTGACTACGTAAGGTGTATTCATTTAAATGATATGTTGTCATTGATGGAAAAACATCAATATTTGTCATAGAAAAGTTTTTGACTGAGTTCGAGCAATCGGTGCCTTAAAATGCATATTATTGCAGCAGCTGCGTACAACAGCATTTAAATCTAAATAATAAGTGAAGTCATCAGCTTTACAGAACGTTCGTATTTCTTGCAACACAGTGGTCTCAGGTTTTTATATTTTACGTCATGTTGCGCAATAGCAAGGTGTTGCTATGAAAGTTCTCCGTCGTAGTATTTATATTTCTACTAGATAACGAACACACAGAGTCTGCATAGTTTGTGTTCCTATCCAGTACGTATATATTTAATTTTTTCACAACTAGTACTTTTTACGTACGTATGGCATTTTATAAGTGTATTTTTACACAATACTCGAAATAGTGTTGTTGTCAACTGTTGTTTTTCGCTAACGTTTCCCTCTGCAGTTAGTTACCTGCTCCCCAGGGGCGTATCCAAGCTTTTAAAAAGGAGGGGGTTTTGACAAAAATATACTGAAAAGGAGGGGGTTTTGACAAAAATTTACACTTTTTGTAATGGAATATTAATAAAATGCAACCCAAAAGGAGGGGTTTCAACCCCCAAAATCCCTCCCCTGGATACGCCCATGTTGCTCCCGACCACACTCACCATTAGATATTTTGCTTTAATTTCTCCTACTGAAGGTCTCTGTCAGTCTAGGTACTTTGCCTAAAAATCGCCGGCATTGAGCGATCGTTTCAAGAATTACCGAGGATATTCAAAGAGGGAAAAACAACAAGCTTTGACCGGCCTTTTTTTCGTTCTTATTGCTGTGTCATTTGCTGTCGATTAGTAGTCTTTAGTGCAAATTGACAAACACTGACAACTGCAGGCCTATATATATATGTAGGAAATACTAACGTATCGTGTAAGCTATATACTTTGCCAAAGTACGTTTACGTCTCAAAACAATACTATGTCTTGCAGAAATTTTAAGACAACCTATTAAGGCGACTCTTGCGATAATTGTGATATCAATATTTTCACAGTTCTTATATTATATTCTTTAATCTTTACCAGTTTCTAGAGCCCTTTATTCATAACGATCCTACGCCAAAATGAACATGCAAAGTGACACCGACTGGGATACTGTTACAGTTTTAAAGAAGAAGGCTCCAAAGCCCAGTCAACTGAGATCACAGCAAGCTGTTAATGCTGCTCAGAGACAAGGTGTTGCGGTAAGCATTCTCGGCCTACTTCAGCGACTACGAAGTGCAGGATTTCTTTCTCTTTTCCTCTTAACAGAGTCAACTTTAACAGTTCACATTTTTGTATTAGGCTTTTGTATTCCTTAGGAATTTGTATATACTGGTGGTGGCTGGTAAATTCAAAAACTTCAAACCTAAAAAGATTGTTGAGTTTGTATGGGGAGAGTGTATCCAAAACTTTCGCCTTAGCTTTTGCGGCAAAATTTTGGGTGTGGGTAAAACCCGGCCCCGGCTCCGGCCCCGGCCCCGGCGCACCTGGGTAAAACACGGCCCCGGCCCCGGCGCATGTGTTTGTTTTAGGTGGGTAAAACACGGCCCCGGCCCCGGCCCCGGCGCAGGGTAAAACACGGCCCCAATGTTTAGAAAACCCGGCGCAATTAAACACGTGCATATACGTGTGTATTATGCATGCAAATACAGAATCCATTGTATTTGCGTATAACTTACGATACTGCAAACAGTTGTATAATCCCTCACAACAATGGAAAAGTATATGTACGCATTGTTTTGTTTTCATTATGATTTTTCACAGTTAAGTCACGCAATTACATATTTATCTTATGCATTGGGTTTAGTGAAACATTTTGCATTTAATGAAATAAATGCATAACAAAGGTTTTAAATTTATTTTTACCATACATCACGAAGTTTTAAAACAATATGAAACGATATTTAGAAACAATACGTACGTAATTAAAAAGTATTCAAGAAATTTTGCTGACATAGAAATAGTCCAAATAAAGAACATGACGATAAATTTAAATTTTAAAATTCAAAAATTATTAACTTGTAAAATTTACTATGGGGGGATAAGATATATACCAAAATGTTCCAGTTCTCCTTGGCGTCCCCTTTGGAAAACGTAAAACTTAAATGTTTTAAACTTTAAGAATGTCTTAGGATTTAATAATATTGGATAATTTTAAGCTTTTTAATCAGTTCATACAAAATATACTTCATATATTTCAAAATTATTTATTTTCAATTATATTATTTCAAAATTATAAGTACCAACCATGAATTAATACAAAATGGCTAGAAAAGGTTGCGTAACACACTGTAAAGTATATATAAAACTCAACTCAATACTCATAAACTAAATCTTAAATCTTTACACATATGCGTAATTACACATACACCTCTGTTATACTGCATAAGAATTTACACTGTAAGTGCGCCGGGCTAGTGCGCCGGGTTTTACCCACTTATTAAACTCTGCGTGCGCCGGACTGGGGCCGGGGCCGGGTTTTACCCATGTGCGCCGGGGCCGGGGCCGGGGCCGGAGCCGGGTTTTACCCAGACCCAAAATTTTGCGTAGGGAGCGGGGGAGTTATGGACCGCTAAGCAAGAATCTAAAATCTTCCGGTAAATTCGACAAAGTTAGCGCAGAAGATCCCAAATGTACCGAGGGATGAGTCATGTTAATTTTATAGCATATCAAATTTAATGAAGTTGTTGAAAATTCAAATTTTGGCGAAAACGGCGACTATACAACACAGTGGTGTTGAATTCTACTCAGCATTGGTGTTTCAAAATTTGCTGGTCGTATTACAATGTTTGTTTTGTTTTTACATTTTTACCAGTTTTTACTTTTTTCAAAAGCATGTGTTTACTTTAATTATAAAATAATTATAACAAAGGCATGGATGCTGTTCCTTATTGTTTGAGTGGCTTTTTGTTTTAGGTTGAAACTAATAAAAAATTTACAGCCGCTCAAAATAAACAACATGCGATGTCGAAAAATGCATCCAAACTGGACCAGGAGACGGAAGAGTTGCATCACGATACTGTCAGTTTGGAAGTTGGGAGAGTGATACAGAGGGTATTGTTTATTTTTCTGTATTTATTTTTGCTGCCTGATCTGACGAGACAGCTACGCGTTAGCTTGATTTTAAACAGTAAAAGAGATTGAGAATTGAAGAGATTGAGCACTGAGAATTGTATACCTGGTGTGGATAGGTGCTAAATTTATCTGTCTAAATCTTACTACCAGGTGAATCTCAACGGTTGAGGATGATAGTCAGATTTGGTAACCGAGTGGTTCGTTCAAGTTGAACTTAATTTTCTACGTATATGATACAGCTTGGGATGTAAAAGTTAACTTGGGATGTAAAAGTTGTCACCTTGTTTCAGGGTCGTCAGGCGAAGGAATGGAGTCAGAAGGATTTGGCTCAACGAGTGAACGAGAAGCCCTCTGTTATCAATGACTACGAGGCTGGACGAGCGGTGCCCAATCAGCAGGTCATGGGAAAAATAGAAAGGGCAATTGGACTACGAGTAAGTCAATTGTGTGTTAATCGCTCCTGCTAAACAACTTTATAAAGTGGACTGGTGTTGTTTTGTATTGTCACAGTATCCGCTTGACAGCTCTGTTTCATTTTGTAGTGATTGATCTTTGGCTTTTCATGGGTTCTAATTTAGTCGGAATTTAGCTTTCAGCAGGGTTGGGAGTCTCGGTATCGGTTTCGCCCAAAAGCCGAGACTTCGCCAGTCTCGGTCTCGCTCACCCAAACGTCTCGGTCTCGGACCGAGACCAGAAAGTTTTTGAAAACATCAAATTTCAGCGAAAAATTTAAATCAGTGTAACGAAAATTAACTGACGAAGTGCGGAAACCGTATGTTTGTGTGTTAAAGTCACAAATACTGGGTGTAAGCCTCAAAAACTGGAAGAAATTAAGTTTAAGCCTAAAATTGCTAGTCTCGGTCTCGGTCTCGACCAAAAGCCGAGTTGGCCAGTCTCGGTCTCGTTCTCGGTGAAATCTCGGTCTCGCCCAACCCTGGCTGGCAGACTTGTAGCTGAATTGTAGAATAAATTCGATAGCCAAGGCCCTCTGGTTTTAGGATTTCGATTGGTTTTTACATCACTCTTCATTTTAGCTTGAAATTTGCTTTTCCTAATAAATACAATTTATATATTGCAAAGGCATTATTGAAATTTGAAACGGCAGGTTGGGCGACCACCCTCTACCCTAACTGCGCTCCGATACTATGCAATGTTTTTTCAGTTGCGAGGAAAACAAATTGGCGAGCCACTTCCTGAGAAATCAAAGAAATGATATCCTTCGCCAATTACTACATTAATAATTGTCTGATGTCTGATGCATAACTCGCTCTTGTTGTTTGTCCGTCTTGCGTCTTGTCGGAAACTTACTGTACATATTTATGTAGAATTGGGTGATAAAATAAGTGTCGATTATTTGACATTTTTATTTTTTGTTGAACTATGAAACTAACTAATTTGTTAATACTGGCAATTAACAAGTATAAGTTATACTGTACACTATTGGTATTGCATATGGCTACTGTTAGCCCTTTAATGCCTATTTTCGGCATCTTTTATTCGGAGTTTGCTCTAGATTGCCGGTCTGAACATTTGCTCTTTTTTCTTCAACACTTCTGCCACATTTTGCAACAATATTAGCAAGAAAAATTGAGTCTCGACAGCTTTTCGCCTGAACTGCATATTCCAAATTCTGAAAAATGTCGTCGGAAAGGAACTCCGTTAACCCTACAGCCAGCTCCACATTTAGTTTATTTCCTGCAATGAACGTTTAGCAGGAATCCCGACTTTGACCAATTCCGATGGCTTCTAAATTTTTCTGGGTCCCCGCGGGCTCTTCAGTCCCGAAATAAAATGAAATTAATTTTAATTTTAGCTATAATTTTTAACCATTGACCAAGAAAAATTCCTGGCAGAAAGGATTAATGTACTGGTGCAATACGTACGTAATATTTGTGGCGAATAACGGCATCCGTTTATTTAGAGTCAGCTGTGTTTTGATGTGCAAGCTTAAAGAAGGAACGTATTTGTTGTACCCCTGTTTTGAAAACGATCAATACTATTAAAACTAGAAATACATCGAGTCCGCCAAGACCGGGGTCGGGGCCTGAAAGGGAGAGAGTACGTCAATTTCTAAAAATTTTAACTAGTCACGAAAATCGGGTATAAACACTATATTAATGTAATTTTCGTTCAGCCAAGTGATTATCTTCCTGTTTTTTATTCATTTTTGGTGTGAAAAGTTGCTAAATTATAGTGAAACAGCAGTAAGAACTCTTGAATATTTAGCTGAGATCAAGCCCCGGTGCATCCATAATTAAGACGAACTAAGGCTTTTAGTTGTGTGAAATGTTTTACAGCACTAAATAGCGGACTGCCATTTGTTAGCAGATATCAAAACTGTCTGCTGTCTGATATTCTATGTATGCTTGCAGCAACAGTCATAGCTTTTTTGGCTAATTGATTTCTGCTACCCAAGTAATAGTGATTGTTTTCACTGGTTTTGGTTATTATGAATGAATTCACTATGAAATCATCAATAAACGGTGTGGTCTGTTGCTTTAGGATAAAAATAAGTAGCAGTAGCCAGCACACTTTAACAAAAGGGGGGGGGGTACGGGACCATTCAAAAATAGAAGTTTGGAGCCAGTGTCAGCAAAATCAAGGCCAAGGCACAGGAGACTGCGCCCGGAAGGCAGGTCGTCAAAACCATAATGAAAATTTTGACTAAGAATATCCAAAATTTGTTAAATTTTTAATTTCAAAAATAGTTAAAACTGTTTATATTGCTACTAAAGGGTTTTATAATAGCTAATTAGGAGACACATTTGTTTAAAATGTGCAAAAACTGCACTTTTTCTGGAAAATTTTTGCTGGAACCCTCTCCCGAGATTTGAGATCAGTCCCAAGATCAGGTAAAATTTGACTAAAGCCCGGTTCACACTAGGGCACAAGCACAAGCACAAGCACAGGCACAAGCACAAGCACAAGCACAACCGGTTCACACTATTGAAAACTGGCACAAGCACAAGCACAAGCACAAGCACAAGCACAAGGCAGAGTTGAATTCAGTTTAACTTTTTGCACAAGCACAAGGCCTGCAGCCAATCAAAATTGTTTTGCCCTATGCACAGAAGGCGTGGCCAGGCAGAATTTCAAATTCTATTGGCTATGCTTGTGCCCTAGTGTGAACGTTTTCATCTTGTGCCTGTGCTTGTGCTTGTGCTTGTTCTTGTGCTTGTGCCTGTGCTTGTGCTTGTGCGCTAGTGTGAACCGGCCTTAACTAATGACTTCAGGTTCTTCAATAATCTAATAATTCTGACAAAAACATTCTAAACAAGCAAGAATTTTTTGCAGAACGAGTTTGTACTGAGTATATATTTGCCGCAAATATAGGCCTACTGCGAATGCATTCCTCTTAAAAGGTGCATCCAGGTCCATCTAGCAATTGTTTGAATATACTGAACTGAAAAACTGCACGAGAATTTCTGGAGCCAGTTTCGATTGCTTCGCAGTCCTTTGCAATTGGAGAAGAAGCGAAGACCACGGATAGAAAATGTCATCCCCAATCCAAGTCGGTGTCCTAATCCGCAGTCACACCCAGGGCAAACGATGTTGACTCTGACTGTCATCCGCTAAGTATTAAACCTGCCAAGACTGACCCTCCATATTGACTCCGGGCAGAGTGGCTGAGATCAGGCAGACAGACAGACAGACTCTGACTGTCAGCAACACAGTTTGCCCCTGCTTACCTCGAGTGACTAAGGCCCTGTTTCTTTAAAGATTAAACGGATTAGATTACAATTAATCCTCATTAAAGAAATAGCACCTCGGATTAAAGTTGGCGGATTGAAATTTCTAATCGCTCTTTCTTTAATGGCGGATTAAATAGATTAAAATCAACTCGTTTAATCCGCGGATTAAAAATGGTCGGATTAAACGAGTTAATTTTAATCCGTTTAATCCAGCCTTAAAGAAATAACAATTAAAATTTTAATCCGGCTGATTTAATCCGTTTAATCCGACCATTTTAATCTTTAAAGAAATAGGCCCTAAGATGACTCAACAAACATTATAGCAATTATTGCTGTACGATTTTTTCTCAATTGAGTTAATATTAGTTAATTTGAGGCCTGTATGGTGATTGGTGTTGCTCTTCGCAGTCATTTGCAAGTGGACAAGAAGCGTAGAAGCAAAGACCACGGGTAGAAAAATAATACAAATTAACTTTCATGGAAAGTACGAAAAGCTCCGCTAGTGAGAGATCGCACAGAAACACTTCGCAATCGATCGCAATTTATAAAATGCTATAGGAAGTTCTGTAATTTCTATCGATCTCTTTTCAAGAGTGGATGTATTGAAAGTTTCCTGTTTAAGTACAGTACAAGGTACAATCTAGAACAAAACAAACCTTAAAAGCTCTTGATGGAAATGTGTAACGGGAGATCTGAGAGGCTGCTAAAGTTTTTTCTAAAATCGAGACAAAACTAATGCTGAGGAGATTCGAATTTTAATAATGGTTCAATTTTTTTGCAAGCGGCCCAGCATCTAAGTATTTCCTGAGCACTGCAAAATGCTGCTCTGCGCAGACCGTTTCTGAAATAAGGACAAGAGGCGGAGAAGCGAAGATCATGGACAGAAAACGTAGTCCCCAACCCATACTGCCGTGCGGTTATTTCAGTCACCCCCAAGGCAACTGCAGTCGTTCACCAACTGGAGTTGCCCCGCAGTTGACTGAAGATGGCGGAAAACTAACTGGCTTGCTCGGTAGCCTTGGGTAAAAAGCTGCAGAGAGGAGTCGGAGGGAGTGGGCAGGCGAGCTTTAAATAGGAAAGAAGGAAAAGTCCGTAGATTAGAAACTACAACCTGATTTTAACGCGTTACAATATTAAATTCATTCTGTTAACGTATTTAAAGCATCAAAATCCAATGTCGTCATTGCTGTTTAAGATAATAAAGCTTAGATTTAATTTTTCAAAAATATATGATTGATTTGGTTTGTGATACCTACATACACAGAGGGTCCTTTTCCAACGGCCAGCCGACGAGACCGGCCGGCCACCGGCCAGGAAGCAATTCAACAGTCAGAAATTTACAATTTAGTGCAACTAAGCTTAAAACGAACGCCAAATCTAATTTTTCTCTGGATTGTGCAATCAGTGCACTCGTACAACTACATTTTTCTAATATAACACCCGAAAATTAATATCTTAGCAGTCATAATAGCCGCTCGGCAAACTGCTCCAGGCCGGTAGCCGGCCGACCTATAGGCTCACCCACCAGCCGTCGGCCGACTCATCGGCCGACCGGTGTCGTATAATATTTTTCCCCCGTGATATTTTCCCCCCTTTTGGGTATAATATTTTTCCCAGTGGCGCAGCCAGAAAAAAATTTCGGGGGGGGGGGCACATCCAAAAATTTTTAGCATTTACTCAAGTTTTTCAAAATCGTTATTCGTCTGATTCAGGCTTTTTTCGGATTTTTCAAGCTTTTATATACATATAGTAGCTACACGGGGGGTCTGGGGGGCAGAGCCCCTCAGAAGCTGAAGAATTTTTGTGAATTGTAATAAGTTATTATTAAAACATTTAAAAAGATTTTTCAAATTCCTGTAAAAATTCGCTTACGGAAACGATGTCTTTCTGTTTTCTCATTTTTAGACAACAATATCTACAAGCTTGTTAGACTATAAGTGCAAAAGGTTAGATCTGCAGATAAAATAGGCGGGGGTCTGGGGGCGGCAGCCCCCAGCTAGAAGCCAGACCTTTTTAGAATATGGCATAATTGAAACCTATTTTTAGAGCACATTTTGCTAAAATTTTAGAACATTTAACCCTGTAATTTGATGTGCAAATAAAATTTTTCTGAGTCAATTAAATTCGCGACGAAGGCGCGAAAATTTTTGTAAAATTTTCCCCGTCATGGGAAATTTCCCGGGGGCAAATGAGTTTCGGGGGGGTGGAATTCCCCCCTCTGGCCCCCCCCTGCCTACGCCCCTGATTTTTCCCCCCGTGATATTCCCCCCCCCCCTTTCAGCTATAATAGTTTTCCCCCCTCTAAATGAAACCCAGCTATCTGATGCAGCAAATTTAACAGGGTCAAAGCAGCAACTCTGTTGAAATGTTGGTAAGTTGCAAGTAAAATGCTGAAAACAATTTTACAAGTTAATTTTAGTTATTATTTAATTGTTTAATTAATGTTAATTTGTATGTTAAAAAGAAATTATTTTTGCACTTGTTTTTAACACTGTTGAAAAACTGTAAAAAACTGGTAATTTTTGATTAGTTTGTTAGTAATTATTTTGTTAATAAATTAATTTTGCAACTATTAATAACTGTAAAAATGGTTTTAAATTTTTTGCTTTTCTTATTGTTTAGAAATCAAATTTTTACAGTTTTTAAGAGCTGTAAAATTTCGGATCTTTAACAGACTTTTTGCAGTTTTTACAAATTTAATCGCCGCTGAAGTAGAATTTTATTATTTCTTTACTTAAACTTCACATTGTAATTTTTGTAGTATACAGTTCATAACTTATAGTACAGGATGATCCTTAAAAATTTAAATTTATTTGGAGAAAGTTTAACAATTGTAAATTACTAAGGACCATCCTGCGATGTGATTAACAGTGTTTGAAAACAACTAGAAAAATAAACTAAACAGAAAATTTCATTTTGGTTCGGAACAAATAGAAAGCTATATTTTAAGATTTTTTGGCTGGAAGGATCAAAATATTCCATCTTCAAAAAATCAGAAGTTTCAAGGATACAGCTTTAAGGCCGGTTCACACGATCAAATTCTCGTCAAATAAATTTGATCAAATTTGACCAAACTTGCAATTTGACCAAATTTGATGGTTTGAACGGGCATCAAATTCCATCAAATTCCGTCAAATTTGCCGTCAAATTGCTGTCAAACTATCAAATTGGTTTCGTCAGTGCGCAAAAATCATCAAATATTTGACGGTTTGTCCAATGACATTTTATCACGTGCATCACGTGACCGTGAATCAATTTGAACCATAGGCTTTGTTTTCCTCACACATGCAGTTTCTTTACGGTCTTTCAAGTTTCAACACAGTGTGCAAAATCGCAGCACTATAATAATATACACTTTCATTTAAATATACATTGAATTTGATGTAAGTGAATAAATAATTTAAAATTTTGCCAAATATTCGAAAAATTTGATGAAATATTTTATATTTAAAAATCGCGAATGAAAAGTTGCTGTAGACAGTAAATTGTTTTAGATCTTTTTACCAACCTTTAACCCAAGGGCGTTTAGGTTTGGGTTCAAATTGCATTGAGATAACAAGAAAAACGCTGGTTTGCGCTTCTGACTTTCCATTTTCTATGCGCGCAAATTCAAACTGGCGCCCAATTTGATCAAAATTTGGTCAAATTATTTGGTGCATGTTTAACAGTGTAAACGGGCAATTTGATCAAATATTTTGCTGTCAAAAAATTTGATCAAATTTATTTGATGGGAATTTGATCGTGTGAACCGGCCTTTACTAAAAACAACAGTTGTTTATAATTTGCGGTGAGGGAAATTTCATGAATATTCAACGGGGACAAGTGTGAAAAATAAGAAACAGTGCTGTAAAAATGCATTAAAATATTAAAAAAGCGTTGCTGATTTTACAAAACTTTTGTAAAAACTGCAAAAAGTCTGTTAAAGATCCGAAATTTTACAGCTCTTAAAAACTGTAAAAATTTGATTTCCAAACAATAAGAAAAGCAAAAAATTTAAAACCATTTTTACAGTTATTAATAGTTGCAAAATTAATTTATTAACAAAACAATTACTAACAAACTAATCAAAAATTACCAGTTTTTTTACAGTTTTTCAACAGTGTTAAAAACAAGTGCAAAAATAATTTCTTTTTAACATACAAATTAACATTAATTAAACAATTAAATAATAACTAAAATTAACTTGTAAAATTGTTTTCAGCATTTTACTTGCAACTTACCAACATTTCAACAGAGTTGCTGCTTTGACCCTGTTAAATTTGCTGCATCAGATAGCTGGGTTTCATTTAGAGGGGGGAAAACTATTATAGCTGAAAGGGGGGAAAAATATCACGGGAGGAAAATATTATACCCTATAGGGGGGAAAAATATTATACGACACCGGCCGGACTGGCCGGCGACTCTCCGGCCGGTGAAACCTCGGCCGGCCTCAAATACTAATGTGCAAACATAATATGCCCTCTAATTTAGCACTAAGTTTAGAACTAAAGATTGTTGTTGACCGGCCGGGTGGAAAACGGAAAGCCGGCGGCCGGCCAACAGGCATTCTTCTCACCTTACCTATGGGCCTGTGTAAATTAACGTTATAAATGTCCTTAAAATAATTTAGAAGCTAAGTAAGTTAGTTATCTGTGTGTGATTACAATGTTCTCGGGCTCCCGCCAGTTAGTTTCTGCAGTCGGGGTGAAGAAAAAGTAGTATACAAACTACATATCTGGCATTCAATCCAACCTTATAACCAAATTGTTGCTGCCCTCTCCCAAAGTTATACAGACGTTACCCGACCTAAGCCCCGTGGTCTCCTAATAATCGAATCTACCCTTTTCCTTCTCCTATGCAACTGACCTGTCCTAAAATACGCCTGTAACAACTGTCATTCGCTTTACTTACAAAAAGAATAAAAAGTGACTGGAAGAGTCAGTAGCACGATTAGTATATACAGACAGACAACATCATTTCAATAAATTAAATCGTAAACGAATAATGCAAACAGAGTAGCATATGACTGTAGACAAACAGCACTCGAGACTGAAATTCAGTGACAGCTGAATTCCCAAGCATTACAATAAATAATACGGTTACGTAAAGGATGGACAATCAAACACATTCGCCATCATTGGTCTTGGCACAGTAAAATATAACTCCAAACATTACCTACAAGTTAATGACTGATATTTAATCGACGCCAATCATCTGTTAATATTAAAGCATGATTATTACAACAGACTTACATTGCATTCATTAAAGACCAATTTAATCACTAATCTGCAAAAATACAGGCACATAATGTTGTTTTAAGGCGGCAGCCAATGGCAAATTTCACACACGACTTTTTGAATTTCGCATATCCGAAACTGAACACTTATTAATTTGGTCACTAACAATAATTCTTCGACCCCGCTAAACCTAGTGTCCAGCAGGAGTTGAAAAGAAAAAATCAACAAAATGTACCCATCATTTGGTGAACAAAAATTTAACACAACAACGCAATTCGAATTCATAAAAGATTGCAAGTTCAAGCAAAATAATACAATAAATGCCATTGAAATGGATGGGACACAATTAAGTAAGTAAGTAAGTATTCCTTCCCGCCCGCTAGCGGTGAGCTGTCGCGAGGCCCCTTAGGGACATTCAATGGAAGCCACCTTGCATTCTCAACACTCAACACAAGGGTGCCGTCACCGAATGTAGGAAGTTTGCCGAAGGCTTGTCGTCCACACTTTTATGTGCAGAACAGTAGAACGAGACCATAACAGTCCGAGCATGTTTTATAACGACACTCCCCCAACTGACCGTTGGGCCCGCTGGAGGGAGAGTCTCGAACTGATATGGCCAAACCTCCATATCGTTCATTTGGCCAACTAACATCGACCTGTAGCGGGCAGGTTACCTGTATATGTCCTGATCTATTGTGTCTTACTATCAATTTGTCCAATGGCATGTTCTGTTCTGTTTATGAGGTTGAGGGACACAATTAAATGATAGATACAACATTTGTGTATAGGGATACGGCAGTCTAGATTTAATCACGTTATCCACAGATTTCAGAAGAGCAAAATTTTTAATCAGATCCCGATACAAGATCCCGACAAATCATTAAATGGAAATGGAGAGAATGCAAACTACAAAATTAAAATTCAAGAATACCTTCGTTTTGATCAAGAATACCCTACATAGCACCAACAATGACACTAATTAAGCATTAGCTAAAGTTCAGCAAAACATGCCGCGCCAGTAAAGCCAAATCGTGAAGAAAACAAAACTCGGGAGACAAAGATTCAGGGTCATTTCATGTATTTGAGCTCATTCAAATGCTGAAAAAAGCGCGAAAATGCTTTGCTTAACTAACAGAACATTGAGATTGAAAAGCTTATACAATAAAACCGTGTTATGTTTATAGAACAATTTATTAATAACCAATCAACTGACTTATCCCTAATGGGGGGTGGGGGGCCGCCCCCCATAACCCCAAAAATTGCCAAATTTTACCATTTTTCCCCTTTATTTTTAAAAAATTTTCCGACTTCGCCGGATTTCTGACTAAATTTTCGCTATTTTAGCTTAAAAAACATCTAAAATTAGTCATTTTAAAGCGATTTTTAGCAGTTTGTACACAAAACACTCACAAAAATTCGAAAAAATTTTCTAAAAATATGCCCCCATCGATGGGCCCCCTAATGAAACCCCCCCCCCCCCCAATAAAAAATTGCCAAGGGATAAGCCAGATCAACCAACCAATAATCACGAAAGCACTACTCAAGTCCATTATATTTTTATCTTTACAATTTTTATTTTTTTATATTTTACCGTTTCATAATTATTTCATAAAACACTCGATAAGCAAGCTTTGAAATTGAAGCCCTCTGAAAATGAAGCCGTGTTTCGAAAAACTCTGATCGGACAAATTGAGTAAGGCCGAAAAATTTATGCCTGCCTCTGCCTCTTCTCATGCGAAAATAATCAGTGGTAATAATTGACTATTTTTTCAAACAAGAAAAATATCATAATACTTATGCTTTTTGAAGACAGTCATTACAGACAAAATATTACAGATTGTAGCATAATAATACATAAAAACTACATACAGTTCACTTTAACAATACTGCACAACCGACACACAATTAGAAACAGCCTACTCTTTGCATGTCCAGAGGTAAATTATGATTTCCAAAAATTTTGTCTGTATTTCCCCACTACAAGAGCCTTTCGAAACAAATTGCAAAGGTCCAACTAGTAGAACAGACTGAAGATTCAAGGATCGCAAATCACAAATAAGATCCTAACACAAGCCAACTGCTAATTTATTCCAGACATAAGGTACCAAATTAGTCAGGAAGAAAAATACGCAGTCTCGACCTTACAAACATTACAGCAAGAATAGAGTGGATGCAAACAAAACTAAAACGTCCAAACACACGATTGCGGACGGAATACAGACAGTAAACAATAAATAAAAGGTAGAAAGATAATTGCTAACTAAAGTACAAAACAATATACTATATACAGCAAAGCAAACTATTACAAACACAGCACGCAGACAGTAAGTACAACATATAAGCAGTATAAATACAACACTATAAAACAGAATAAAGCAAGCAACGGAAAGAAAGTCCATAAAAGTTCACACTACATAGTGTGCGCCATCACCATTATTATATACATAGTTTGAAAGCTCGTTTAGTCACAATACAGTTATAAAACACTTCCTGTGATCTTAATGTTGACAATAAATTATTCGCAGAAAATGAAAGAGTTTCGTCTGCAATGCCCTAAAATGGACAGGTTCGTTTGATTGATTCTGGTTAAATATCCTGTCTCTCCGAAGGCTTTGTGTTACTCGTTGATAAAGGCTCATTCCACATCCGTTTCAAATCTCCCTGGAAGCAAACTTAGGTATATAACTATTAGGTATACAGCTTACAAAAATGAAAGCCTAAAAGTGGTCTAAAATCGCAAAAAAAAACGGTGAAATGTGGTTCTTCAACAACAAATGCTTCTGCAAGCTAAAAGTATAAACCTCTAATTTGTATATAACAAAAATGAAAAATCAACAGTTTTGGTTCAAAAGCTTCCACGAGAAAGATATTAAATTTTAAATATTTTCAAGCCATAAAACAATATTTCAGTGGAATCACAAACAATCGTTGGAAAAATTTTAAGGTACGCGAAGATCCAGAACCGACACAGTGCAATTTATCGTAACCGGTTCAGTTCCTGCGGCTAGTTGAACTGAGTGTCAAGTGAATCTACTATAAAGGGGGGGGGTTGCCTTTGTTGGAAAACAATACCTAGATCAACCGTACCGTAACGCATTTTTCGCCTAGGCGTAAAGCGTAAGGAAGGTTACGTATAAGCCTATCACGTTTAATGATGATTCAGAACATAATTTGTGATAAATTACAAACAAAAGGTGGTGATTTTGTGGCCACATGTATCTACATCCTTGTGTTTTGCAGACCCGCCATGGGGACTACAAAAATGATTATACAATCAAAAAATCTGAGGTGGACGTCACCTCCTTACCTTGAGGTATGCCATTAAAAGCAATGGAAGCAGGGTAAATGGCACGAGATAAAGAAGAGCGGGCTGAGCAGCCTTGAACACTTCCGCTGATACAGTGGCAGTCAGTAGTCCTGCAACATTGTATATTTAATTTAAATTTAAATAAAAATTTAAATCAGTCACATGATGACTCAATAAAGAAGGTACATACAAATAGGTAGGTAAACTGGGTGTGCAACCAGGCAACTTTGTAACGGACGCACAGGCGTACAGCCATGGAAAGGGAAATTAATCCAAAATCAGTAGACAAATCCAAATTCTCTTTTGACGTTACGTGTAAATTCTAGTTTTAAAAATCCACCTTCGGCGAGCTATTGTATGTTTTTAGCACACATCAAATTCCTTATTTTTTGCTTGGTTCTAGTTTCATCTGGTTATGCTTATGCATCTGGTTTCACATTACCCAGCCTTAAAATTTCTTAGAGTCTATTTAGTTCAAAAAATCCTTACATCGAAGTAGAATAGAGGCTTTTATCTCGTTTAACTCCTTTCCAAGTTGCCTTTCCCCCATTAAGTCTTTCATGAAAAGGATCTCTTACGAGTTAAGACCCTCAGCAAATCAGCAATACAATCATGCTTCTTTTTTGTTAGTGGGATTTTATGTCCTCTTGACATTAGAGGTTCCTCAAGTTCCAGGTATCAATAGCAACTCTCTCAAAGACCTTCACATATTTTCAGATTTCGCAGATCACGACAATTAGCATTTGAAACTATCTATTTTAGTTTATCATGTATGGATCGCTATTATGACAATAAGTAGGTAAAAACTCTTTATACTACTTTATATATACTCACTGTTTTATGCTTCATGTCACTCGCCACAAACAAACAAATGCCAACAGTAGGAAATGAACAAGTCACCACAACGAAAAATTTGAATATCTGTTTTGAATACTTGTTCAGAAGAACTTGAAGTGAAAATATAGTAAGTATAAAATTAAAAAGATAAATAAATGGAAAAAATGGAGACATACCTAAAAAGTAGCCAATAAGAGAACAATGAAAGTATGTAATCTTTTGAAGGTGAGAAAAGATTGGCGGCGTTGGGATAGCTACATCACTAAACTGCATACGCTTGTAGGCATCATAGCGTAGCACAAAACAAAGCAACAGACCTGGCATTACCACAAATATAAACTAGAAAATATTTTCTCCATTATTTTTCTGCATCTATGCAATTTCGTGTCAGTTTGAACATACGAAATGTTAAGAGAACCTTCTCTAAGCACATGGTCAGCCACACCAGCAAACAGTTTTCAAATCACAGACTGAACTGCTTGTGTTTTCTAGCATTTATCACACGCACAAAGAAAGATGAAATAAGCGTTCCTTTAGTGTAGACAAATAAAACTGCGATTTCAAATTCGGTTTCGACTGTGTGGTACCAATTGGCGGGTAGGACGTTAGCAGAAGATATGTCAACTTATAAGACAAAGTACACAAGAATAAAAATGCTCCGGTGGAGCATGAAAAATGCTATATGGGAGACATTAGGCTTTAAGTTTAAAACGTTAATGACAAGTGAGACACAATTCAAAGCACACTAATATGAATCAGATTCGCTGAACAACACATTTTTTTTTCGTGAATACTTTCCAGCCAGTTGCTGGCGACAGTTCTTCAGAAAATTTTACATTGCCAGCCTAAGTCTGCACGTATGTAGTTGTGCTCGTTATACAAGATTCTGCGCTGGCAGGACAACAAAACTGCCTAGTGTCGTTGAAGTATACAACTGGCCAGGAGCTCGAACAGTTCTCCGAGGGCCGCGCAGAGCCTTTTACACCCATTATATAGGTGAGCGCTCTTGCGCTAATCTACGATATTGCATGTGATACAAGTCTCTTATGTATCATTTTTGGTATTAGACAAGCTTGCATTCAAAACTTACAATATCACCCAATCCTAGCATTGAGAAGTGACCAACATTATGGACACTGAAAAAATACCGACACAATAACAGTAAAAGCTTACTGTGGAGATTAGCATTGGCACCAATAATTATGAACAACATCTTCAAAAAATACAATTTTACCTAAAAATACATGAATTTCTGAGAAAATGTCATTGCATTGCTTTTCCAGCAAACA
>JASAND010015608.1:0-14868 GCA_030248195.1 Trissonchulus latispiculum
ACATCTAGCAAGTAATGGGAAAAGTACACACAAACAGCAAGATTATGTTAATTTACAATGACAGCAGGTCGGCTCGGCACCGATATTATCAGCCTTAAGCAAACAATTCAACAGTTAACAATTTCAGATGGGAACAATTACACAATATCTACGACTATGAATTACGATAATAAGCTAGGACTACGGTACTAGCTTCTCATGGATAGAGTTACATTAGCAACAACGAATAAGTATACCGTAAACACTTTACGTAGACAAATAGGAAGTTCATGGTTATCACATATTAAACGGGTAGGGTCGGTTGGACCTATCCCTGATAGATTAACCTAAAGTTATTTCTAACTATTAACTATTTCAAACAATTACAATTATATTTATCTCCAGATCTATTTCGTGGATAATCCTGATGGTGCTCATCAATCCGAATAATGTAACCTTAACCTTAACATTAATAATAATGTAATGTGAGTTTACCAAATTATACAAAATTCTCTTATCTTAGAATGCAAAGAGCAGAGGCTCTGGTCGCTGGCACTTTCCGCCTAAACAAATCGCAAAAATATTTATAAAAATAATTTATAAGCGTTTATTTTTTACAAAGAGTTTACCCGCTATGAGAAGCTCCAATATTAGCAGGAGGCATAGTTCTATCTGCATAGTAGCTGTGAGCAAGTCCAAGCTTTCATTTTCCGGAGGCAGTGGGAATAATCCATCGTCTTCTGGCAAAATGCACAAAGAATCATTAGCATAGTTCAAGATTACAGAACTGCCGTCTACCTAAAAATGATGAAGGACACATTAAATATCAGAATTATATCTTGGAAATAAACAAATAACACAGGGTCTGACGTGACCTAAGCACATGTATTTATGGGTGGGCCTAAATAAATTTTCCGAGAAAAAATTCAGAAATGTGCTCTTTCACAGAATATCCTGCTGGCCCTAACAGTGTAGCAACATGTAAACGATTAAAAATTAGCATCTGACAGTTGTAGGGAGTGAACTACTGAGTGAACAACCAAATAACCTTAAACGTTTGAGAAAATAACAAATTTCTTCCAACGTTAAAGCTATTCTAAGGTTTGAAAAAATATGAAACTTCTGAGAATGGGTAAACAGCAGTCCTTTGATTGAATCCATTAATTACTAGGCTAAATAACAGAGATACCAAAGATGAACGGAAATCGCAGATCATGCTTACAGAAAGTAGGATGGGAATAAACATTGAACAATTTCATAATTTCCCGTAAACGACCTGATTTTTATACAAACATTTGCGCATTCACCACTAATATTCAAATAACAAGCAATAGTTGTATGCAAAATTGGTCCACGGTATAGCAAAATTCAAAGGCCATTACAGTTGTTACCTGCGGGTAACAATAGACCTGCTGCGAGCAAAATTTGTGTTGGAAGAATTAAGAGTGCCCTTGAAATAAAGCACGCATCGAACCAGGTAACTGAAGGAGGCAAAAATAGCCATGTCGACCACAAGATGCGCAATGCCTATACTGGGCCTGTACATGTATAGGGCAGAATCCGAAACCCCCGCGCAGTGCGCAGCAAAATTTGTGACCCCCGCGCAGCGCAAAGCGCTGCGCAGAAGACCCTGTGCGGGGTTCAGCATTTTTGGAAACCTCGCGCAGAGCAGCGTGTCTCTGCGCAGGGGTCCGCACTGTTGGAACCCTCGCGCAAAGCAGCGTGTCTCTGCGCAGGGGTCAGCACTGTTGGAACCTTCGCGCAAAGCAGCGTGTCTCTGCGCAGGGGTCAGCACTGTTGGAACCCTCGCGCAAAGCAGCGTGTCTCTGCGCAGGGGTCAGTACTGTTGGGACCCTCGCGCAAAGCAGCGTGTCTCTGCGCAGGGGTCAGCACTGTTGGAACCCTCGCGCAAAGTAGCGTGTCTCTGCGCAGGGGTCAGCACTGCTGGAACCCTCGCGCAAAGTAGCGTGTCTCTGCGCAGGGGTCAGCACTGTTGGAACCCTCGCGCAGAGAAGCGTGTCTCTGCACAGAGGTCAACACTGTTGAAACCATCGCGCAGAGTAACAGGTTACTGCGCGGGGGTCAGTACTGTTGGAACCCTCGCGGCGTCCCTGCGCGGGGATCAGCGCTGTTGGAATTAAATTTCAATTTTGATTTGTTTTACCCCATCAGATTAATTCTCTGTAAAACATGCTAATGTACAACAGGACTAATACTTCAAACAGATTAATCTTTTTCAAAGGTTTTCATTATTATATTTTTTCAAAATTCAAAACCTTCATCAACATTTAATGCTAACAGTTTGCGTATGGTTTTTGTACAGTTTTGAATATATTTTCTTCTTGTTATATTTCTCCCAACAATATTTCTAAACTCACCTAGATAACAAAAAGGTTCAGCTGTTGATACTCAGATGCAAACTTTAGTGGATCGCTTTGTAAAGGTTTTGAGCTACAGAAATCCTTTTAGAAAAATTTTGCGCCTTCGGCGCACCGACATTTTGCTTCGATCTGTCAGGAAATTTTCAAAATCAACGGCCCATGTCAAGATAAAAGTCACTTTATGCTGCGTTCAGATCCACTAATTGTTTTCCTGAAGCTTTTTTCGTGGGGATTCTAGACTCTCTGGGGTTCTTAGTTTTACTAAGAGATTTGGTCCACAACTACATTGTTGCAATTTCTTCGAAGGGGTTTTTTGGGGTACTGGGACTTCTTGGGTTCTCAACTGTTTGATGAAATTTGTTCTGTAACTACATTTATGTCCAGTTTAAAATTTTTGTTGGGGGTTCTTGGGGTTCTTGACTTAATATACATGGCCCAAATCCCGTTCAAATTTGATGAATCTTTCCAAAATTACTTCTTTTTAGTGTTATAGCACCCTCGACGTAATCCCGCTTCGAAAAGTGGGCGTTTCCGTTCGGGGTAGATTTAGCAGATTTCTGACAGCTGGCTAGCAGCTGCATAGTTACACCTATATTCATTCGAAAGATCTCATTATGCCCTACAGTTTTGCTTTTTGAAGCAACTTTCTAGCTTTTCTCTATTGTGAGATATAGCCAACAAACTATCATATTTTAGCGTCAAAAACTTGTCATTATTTGCAGAAATCAAATAATCCATCACTTCTCGAGCTACGCAGGCCGTAAAATTAAACTAAATTTGTCGATTATTTGGTAAGGCCAGCTATTCGAGGCGTGATCATTACCCAGCAGTTATTTCTTTGTCTGTAATGATTAAAAATGCAGTTTATGCTAAAATTTGACCGATGTTTTTCCAGCGATTGTGGATCATTTAATATACACACGGCACGCTGTAGAATTGCCCTTTAACAGATATGTTTTGCACAAAAATACCCCGAGAGCCTTTTTAGTTGCCCCGAATACTGATTTTTAGCTAACGTAATCGCTTGACAAAGTTGATGCATGCAAAATTACAATAAACAAGTCTAATTTGAAATTTTTGACCCCCGCGCAAAATTTTCGTTGGTTGTATAGGCCACGGTCGCATCCATTGCCCATGTATGATGTCGTCTATAGTATTTTTAGTACATATAATTACAACTACAGGTCTGTAGCATTGTAAAAATGTAGGCCTCCATCTACAATGATACAATTTTGCAGTTTCATAAAGCAATTGTTGACCAGCTACAATTCAACAATTGTAGGGCTGGCTACAATCACAATTCCACAGTATTGTATTTGCAAATCTGCAAACTGTAACTACAATTGTAGGAGTTGTACCTACAATTCTGCCAGTAGTTTGCTTCATATATAGATGTAAAGCTATACGATCATTGGTTGTGAGTGTCTTGTCTACCTTTAGGAAAATATTGAATTCTTACCATTTTTAATATTGCAACATAGCTTAAATTGCTTCTTAGTTTTCGCAATTTGTAGAATACTATTTCGAATTTTTTGTTATTTTTAATCAAAATTCTATACATAAAGCATAGATTACAGTTTGCAAAAAGTGAAATTTGATTTTTAATTATTTCTGTGATTGTTTAATTTTTATATACATCATTTATTTCGATAATTGTTAATTATGAGTTCTTGGACCAAAGAACAGAAGCTCATCTTATTAGATCTTATTAAAGAGAAAAAAGCGTGCTTTTTGGTGCTTTCTCTGAAAAATTGTCAAAGGAGGATAAGACTAAATGTTGGGCCGATATTTTTGAGGAAGCTGTCAAGCTTGGCTGCCCTCTTAGCCGAGACAAAGGATACAAGTATCTTCGTGATACAGTTTGGCAGAATGTGCGGAGAGCTACTATGGTAAGTATATACTTTTGTAAACATGGTATTACTGTAAACTGTCATTTGCCGTTTTTCGAAAACCCCACATTAGCTATTATTATTACACCCCACAAATGTATTATTGATTGTGTTAATAGATATTTAAACAGGTGAAGGTATGGAATACTGTTCTCAAATCCACGTTATCATCATATGAACTTCCTCCTTTTTGACGGGAGGGGCTTAGAATTCTGGCAATTCAGTAATTTTTAACGAGATTTTTACATGCACAATTTTTTTTACAGCAATAAAAACATTTCAAACAATTAATACAAACCAGCGGGGGGGCTTTCTTCAGTATTCACGATTTTCAAATACCCTATCCGCTGAAAATAGTAATCTTCTGTAAGATTACACCAACAACTTTTATGCATATGCAAATTACATTCGTTTCTTTAGAAATCAGATGGGTCAGTTTTTCTTCATAACGGTTAATGAAATTTTTGTAGAACCTTACATCTAAATTTGGGAAGATTGGCGGACTTTAATAAAAGAAACTGTGCAACAAGCAATAGTTGTATGCAAAAACTTTACAGGGTATTGCAAAATTCACCGGACTTATACAGTTGCTACCTGCGGGCAGCGGGTAACAATAGTCCTGCTGCGAGAAAGATTTATATTTAACGTAAAAGTGCTCTTGAAAGGAATGTCAGGTCAGCATTTAACCAGGTAGCTGGAGGGGACAAAGAACAATCATGTTCACTATAGCGTTCGTTTGTTAGCTTATATAACGCTGAATGCTGTAAGCTCTCTAATCTGGTCATTGCTTTCTCTTGCTCTTAATTTACTTTACTGTAGCGGTCATATCTTTTCTTTCCCAAACCCACACTTTCGGTCAACAATGAGTGCATCCCCTACTTGTGCTAACTGCTAATTTTATTCCGCCTACGCCTCAGCATATCTGGCGAGTATAGATAACTTTTGAACAGCAGTCTGCAACAGACAGTACATAGATGTTATCGGCTGGGCATACGAGGCAGTTCAATAACAATTTAAATAAGCAGAAGAAACTTTCATTTTATCACACTACTTTTGTAGCTGTTAGTAGTCCAAGTTTTTCTAAAATGGGTATTAATATGCAAATGAAGTTACAATGCATACAAAATAATAGTGTCCAGAATTCTGTATGGTTCCCTAGGTTGAAGTAGTTCAAAATGAAACTGTGATCAAGGTACTTAATCCGTGAGCAACTTCTCTGTCTGTCCTATAGGCACTGCCGTCCTGCACAGCACCTGCATTTGCATTTATGAATGCAACAACTGAACTGTATGAATACGCAAAAAGCGGGCAAAATTCTTGATGTCAATAGAGTATAAAGCACTAGATAGCAGTCATAGATTCAGAAACTGCTGACTACTGAGCAGCTGGCAACGTCCTGACTTTGCTAGATGATTTGATTGTTTTGAAGGCAAACGTTTGACTCAAACTCTATCGTGGCACACTCAAACATTTCGATGCCAGAGGGAACTGTTACGCATGGAGTGAAGCATTACTTCGGAATAATACTTCGGAAGCAAATATCAGCATAAATAATAATAATTTCGCCAAGCAAAACTTCAACTATCTCTAAACCAATCCTTTGAAAAAGCTAGCCATTAACTCCAGATAAAAACTCTTTCTGCGTAGCCTGCACAGTGTACACTATACTTTATAAAACGTTAAGTGCCACAGCTGCCAACATACCTTTTACTTGCTTTTCTACTTCAAGGTAAACCTAATTTGCATATCAATCGCGTTTTAAGGTTATTGCAGTGTATGTGCAAATTATAGGAGTGACTATGAAATTCATTGCACACATGTAAAATTTTCTTCCAAACCGATTACAGACGACCTGCTGCGTCGAGACGCAGCAGGAAAAACGGTGATAGCAGTTCGTTGTGTACGTTCTTCCCTGTCCTGGTTGTCAAATGTTCGACAGGTAGTCAGTTCAAGCTTCTAGATAAACCTAATTTGCATATGACTTGCTTTCTTAGGATTATTGCAGTATATGTGTAAATTATGCGAATGACTCTGAAATTCATTACATTATATTTCCTTCCAAACCGATTATAGAAGACCTGCTGCGTCGAGACGCAGCAGGAAAATGTTGACTGTGTCGAATGAAAGTATGCAAATTAGTTTTCCATGATATTTAGCTGTTATGAAGTTCTGTACTGTACAGATTCAATATTAAAACTAATGCATCGAGAAATAAAATAAAATTCTTATTTGAAATAGCTTTGCTATGTTTGAAACGGACAGTTTGCTCAATGGAATGGACTTCTTCGTTTCACCAAAAGTCAAAGAAACCACGGAAGCAGGAGCCGGCATTATAAAAACTATCAGCAAAGAAAATTTTTTTGGCAACCTGAACAACAGTGTACGAACTATTCTCATAAAACTGAATTGTTCCAGAAGTTTATCGATTACGAAATTGGACGCGCGTTTGAAACAATCAATCAGCAGCCAGCACGATAAATGCCAGAAGAATCACGTGCCTTTCCAGCAAGGCTTAGTGGCTTGCTACTTCAGCCAATCAGAATGCAATTTTATTTTTGTTTTAAAATGTTAACTTGGAATCAAAAATCAAACTGGAATACCTTGGTTTTGGTGTGTGAAGGCACATTGAAATAAATTTCTCCGATTTTGCTCTCTTTCAAATATTTTGTTGTCCCCATGGGTACACGAAAAAAGACTAGAAAATTTTGCATAATATTCCTTCTGTCGTTCTGTAAAAGCCCCCGAAGGGGACCTCCACATAGGAAAATGAAAAAGTAACTTTTAAAAGTTTGTGGCAGAGAAATTGTTTCGCTGCCAGTTTGCTACATACAAATCTACAGGTTTGCAAACCTGTAGATGGTGCAATGCATCGCTTTGGTGCAATCCTGTTGATTGCCGGATTTTATGCGAATTTTTAAAGTCAGGAATTGCGGAAAATTGGCTGTTTTGAACGATAAAAGACAGGACATTCAGCACTTATTCTTTTTGACTGAACGATTGCCTGAAGTCACTGAAATAGACTTTAGATTCTGCGCATAAAAAGGCATCGTTTTAAAGCTAATGATGAGCTGAATCGTTTTATGAAATCAAATCGTAGAAGAAACAGTTCTGAGTTCTGTAAACAGTTATTTCAATTGTGCATATTTTAATATTTAAGGTATTTTTGCTGCCAGGGTCCAGACTTCTACCTTCGTTCAACATGCGCCCAGTGATAGCTCCTCGGCTTCAACGAAAGCCATTGTAGAAATGTTGTCGCTCAGTGTACTGCTGAATAAATGACTAATAAAGAAATGAGCAAGTTCTTCACTCGGTAGTGTATGCCTAAAAACTGCCTCCTCGCGCCTATCTAACTGAATCGTTAAAATTAGAGAATTGGGAAACACGATACTTTACTTCAACTAACAAATTCAACCGTACATTCTCATAAATTTCCAAAGACAAAACTCAAAATAATATGACAAAACCGCTCACTACAAAGTTACCAAAACCTGGGAGTCACAGCTGCCAAACTAGAGGGTATTCGCCCAAACATACGCCAAACTGCTCCCGCCCGTACCAACGTAACAACTAACACCTACACTTTTCAAATCCCAACTCCATAGTGCAAAACTACCCGATTAGCTAAAGTCAAATTTGTTTCATCATTTATGAAGATTTTCACGAAAAGAATGCGAAACACAAGGAATATTTCACAAATTACCCCTCTTTGCCCCGCGCGCCCACGCCGCGTTACAGTAATTAGTAGGGTAAAATTTAAAATTAGTCACAAAAACATACGTACTAGTATGGTAAAACGCGGGTGAGAAATTTTTCAAAACCGTAAAACTACACTAAGGAACCTCCCTAGAGACGGACAAGGACAGAGCGCCAACAACACACATACACGGGCCCACTACAGGGCGCCTGCCCAGCTAAAACAGAAAACTACGTACTAACACAAAATACAACACACAGACTACAATGTACAGAACCAAAAGGCCCGCACGGAGCCACGCGGCACACAAGAGACAAACAAGAAAAAATTTTCCCAAACCTCCTACACTTAAAAGAACTCCCTCCAAACTTTAAAAACAAAGTACTCAAACCGGATGAACCGACTAACAATGCCAAAAATAGGTAGATAGGTGATATAAAGCACATTATAATAAAGCACAAATACTATAAAGCACCGACGAATCTCAGACATGGCAGAAAATGGCAGCACAACATGGCAAGAATATTTTTGATGAAGAAAGCATCATGTTCTCCTTTTTAGACAGAAAGAAAAGAAACACAAACCGAAAGATAAGTACCCGAAAAAGTAAGGAATGAGTAAATTACAACACAAAAACTGCTGGTAGTAGAACTAAACAATATAAGCATAAAAGATACAATGGCCAAGCCAAGGTAGAGAGTATTATTTTAGATGATTTAGACCTGGAATAAAAAAAGTTATAGCCATTCAAAGTTTTCACACCTTTTTAAGGTGGTGATTCCTTTGGATTAGGACTAGAATGCTCGGATCTTTTCAGGATACCCCCTAGGCCAGGTTCCACAAAACTTGACCAAATCAGCTGAAATTTGGTATGGGTATACCAAATTTCAGCTTATTTGATCAAGTTTTGCCGAGTCTAATACCCAAAATTAATAATTAATTAAATTAAATTAACTAATTTAATTTAATAACTGTTTTGTTAAATCTAATTTTCTGGATTTTCAATCAATCCCGAAATAATAGCTAACTGATACATTTTACTAAGATATCTATCGGAAAGGTTCCAGTAGATGAATTCACTGCCAAGAGGATCAGACAAGTACAAGATACGGGTAAGGGAGAGTTACCGGGAGATGACTGCTTAAGATGGTGATTCCTTTTGGGCACACACTGTTGGTTGACGGCACAAATCAAGACGAAATTTGATGAAACTTACTAAAATAAGTTGTTTTGTCAATCTAACACCCTCCGCACAATCCCGTTTCAAAAATTTGGCATTTGCGATCAGGGCAGTTTTTGACGATTTTTAAAGGTTGAACAGCATCTAGATAGTTATAACTCATAACTATATTCATTCGAAAAATCTCCTTGAGTTCTACATGTTTGCTTTCTTTCTAAAATTTGTTCCGATGTATTCATTAGAAAAAGAAAATGTTAAGCTTCATTTTTGACATAAAAATAGCTCCTTAACTCCAAGCAATGAATGAGTAGTAACGGTTCAAAGTTGATGTCTCCGAAAGGAATCACCACCGTAAGGGGGGGGGGGGTCCAAATTTTGATCATTTTTTCGACTTTCTCCGATCTCGCTGATTTTCACGTATTTTGTGGTCAAAACGGTATATTTTAATGAGTTTGTAAAATTTAAAGTTGTAAATCTTGCAGTTATTACGTAATTTCACCTCAAAGTTGAGGTCTCGTGTGTTAAACATAGGAAACTTAAAAAGTTTCACTTTTTTGGAGTAGTGTGAAAAAATCTCAAAATCAGCCGTGTCTGGTGTCATTAGAAAGGCTTGGATGAGGTCTGTTATTTGTTGAAATTAGGCTTCTAAATTTTTGAATTATTTTTGAACATTTAATTGCAGCCGTTTTAAAAGCGGGTCAAATTTTAAATATTCAAAAATTGATTAAAACATTTTAAAGACCTAACTCAAAATTCTAATTCCTACGAATCACAGACCTTGTCCATTCCTTTCTAATGATACCGAAGGCTGGTTAGCAATGCCCAGTTTCGAGATTTTTAGACACAACTTCAAAAAAGTGATACCGCTTGGAACCAAAAAAATATACCGCTTGGACCATAAAATATGTAAAAATCATCGAGATCTGAGAAAGTAGAAAAATGACCAAAATTTGAACCCCCCCCCTTAAAGCCCGGTTCATACCTCTGTCCGTTTGTCCGTTTTTGGTTGTCCGTTTGTCCGTTTGTCCGCTTACAAACTGATTCATACCTTTCCGTTTGTCCGTTTGTCCGTTTTTCCGTTTGTCCGTTTGAGCTGTTGATTCATAGTTTTCCGTTTGTCCGTTTGTCCGTTTGTCTATTTGTCCGTAAGGGCTGTCCGTTTAGACTTCAACACTGCTCTACTTTTCCGGTTGTCCGTAAGCAACAAGTATGAATCAATTCATAAAAGCAAACCAGACAAACGGACAAGCGGACAAGCGGTCAAACGGAAACGGACAAACGGAAAGCTAGGTATGAATTGATCTGTGCGTGGAGCAAAACGGACAAACGGAGAAACGGAAACTCGGACAAACAGACAAACGGACAACCGGAAAAAGGTATGAACCGGGCTTAAGCCTGTAATACATGCTAGTTCAGCGGGCACTCATAAAGGGTTAAAATACATTTGTTGAACGTTTCTAGCTTTGGCTAATGTTCGCCATGTTTTAATTTGTTTTTAAATATTTTCAAAAATTTCAAAACTTTTTTGAAATTTTTGAATTTCTTCTGTTGTTTCACGGGGGAGGAGCTAAGCTCGGCTTGGAAGGACCCGTGAAGATAGCAGCCGACCAAGAGATACGCGACTTGAAAGTGTTTGATATCAGCATGTTTGATATAGTTGATTTCTTCTTGACAAAACCATGCTACTGCTCACAAATTAATTTATTTTCCATCAAAAAGGTTAAAATAGTGTCTCTGATGATACCTTCCAAAATTTTTTAATAAACGCATGTTAAACTAACCGGCCGATAATTTACCTTACCGGTTCCGAATTTTTTCCTTTTCTTTTATAGATTGCAACCACTTTTGCATCACGGAAACACTCAATTGCTAAAACTGAGAGTAAGGATTTGACACAAGGGATTTGCTATGCTCTGATTTATTTTTTTTAGAAAAAAGGCAGAAAAACCATCGGGTCCAGCGGACTTTTTATTTGGAAGTTTTTCAATATATTTTTGGCCCATGTCAAGATAAAAGTCACTTTTTGATGCGTTCTGATCTACTAATTGTTTTTCTTGGAGCTTTTATTTTCATGGGGGTTCTTGCGGTTCTGGGGTTCTTAATTTTTGTAGAGATTAGAACTATAACTATGTGTAGTTTCTTTTTTTGATGGGGGTTCTAGGGGTTCTTAACTTTTTGATGAGATTTGATCCGTAACTACATATATTTAGTTTCAAATTTTTGATGGGGTTCTTGGGGTTCTGGGGGTTCTAAAATTTTTTCAGGAGATTTGATCCTCTACTAGCTAAAGTCTGACCAAAAAATGTAGAAAGCGAAATTGTTTGCTTTATATCTCGTAAACGCTTCAAGATAACTGCCATAAATTATATATTTTCTGAACCGGAATGATGAGATCTTTCTTCTCGTGAAAAAATTTTTTTGAAATTTCCCGTGCGATTTCAAGGGTGCCGCTTTTATATGTCCAGAAGGATTGGTAAATGCTACAACCACGATTTTTTCAGGAAAATTTTCCCCTTGCCCGAATGTCCTACACACCAAATTTCAGCTTTGTTGGTTGAAAATTGCGTGAGTTATTCCATTTTTTAGATTTTCAAAATCCTTTGATCTTTGCCGCTTTTTCGACTTTGACTGGTTGTTACTCGCCACTCGCTCAACGAAAAAAAAATTTTTGATTGGATTTTCAGGACCGCCTGGGTGTCCGCTTTCATCTGATATGCGTGGTATTTCAAAATTTAAAAGTCGATTTTTTCGAAAAATACCACTTTTTGACCCAAAATTCCGGCAAAGCGAATCCACCAAAAGTGAATAAAAATAACATAATCATAAAGTTCATTATGAGCTGAATCCAACGATATAAAGTTTTCGTGGCTACGACTTATATTGCGCCAGCAATGAATTTTTAAACATTTCCCTTATTTCAAGCTGGTTTTGGCTTCCTTTGATGTTGCCGCCTAGATTTACCTGAACCAGCGTAAACTAGCAAAAACCAACTGAAATAAGGGAAATGTTTAAAAATTCATTGCTGGCGCAATATAAGTCGTAGCCAAAACTTTATATCGTTGGATTCAGCTCATAATGAACTTTATGATTATGTTATTTTTATTCGCTTTTGGAAAGTTTCGCTTTTGCCGGAATTTTGGGTCAAAGTGGTATTTTTTCGAAAAAATCGACTTTCAAATTTTGAAACACGTATATCAGATGAAAGCGGACACTGACGTCCTGAAATCCAATCAAAAATTTTTTCGTTGAGAGTGGGTCAACAGTCAAAATCGAAAAATCAAAGATCAAAGGATTTGAAAATCTAAAAAATGGAATAGCTCAGGCAATTTTCAACGAACAACTGAAATTTGGTGTGCCGGACATTCGAGAACGGGAAAATTTTCTGAAAAAATCGTGGTTGTAGCTTTGCAATCCTTCTGAACATACTAAAAGCGGCGCCCTTTGAAATCACGAAAATTTCAAAAAATTTTTTCACGAGAAGAAGATCTCATCATTCCGGTTCCGAAATTATATAATTTATGGCAGTTAATCTTGAAGCGTTTACGAAAAGATATAAAACAAACAATTTCGTTTTCTATTTTTGGTCTAACTTTAGTTTTTAATCATGTGGATGTGCTGGAGGTTCTGAAGTTTTAGGTTATATACAATGACAATAATGCGGGGATATATGTGTGTGGTGGGTGTCGTTACCTCAACGTTAAAAACACAGACAATTTCACAGGACTACGTTATTGACAAAGCCAGTTTGAGTGGGTTCATCTTGTTCCGTCAGACTTTCATCTGAGAATTGACGTACATATTTAGACATATAAAAATGTTATCCACCCCAGCAAACTTTTGGCACGATATGAAAAAGTTTCAGAATAAATTTGGCCACTTTTGAGAGATTCCATTTTCGACCGGACCCCCCCCCACCAGAACACCCCCAGTTTTTGCCCCCAGTTCTATGACCAAAGTGGCGAGTGGAATCCACCCAATCCACGCATACAAGGGATTTTCGTGACGTAAACGTTTCAGGTCAAATTTAGGTATGAAAAGCGTAGCGTCTCGTAGCCTAGCCACCGCAGGAGGCTGGATACAAACGCTTGTCAAACATTGGTCTCCTCCTTTTGTTAATATTCTGTGTGTCTGCCTAGCTCTCGCCCGAGTTTGGACTGACACTGAAATGTCTGTGGAATAACTTTCAATGTCTACAGTATGTTGTTTGTTCGTTTGTTGCCTGAAGATATAACACAGATAGTAATATTATACTCTTTTGTGCGAACCCACTTGTCACTATATCACCTCGTTTTAAACCTTTTTAACCGGGACCTTCATAAAACTTAAAACTAAAGTATGACCAAAAAAGTAGAAAGCGAAATTGTTTCTTTATATCTCGTAAACGCTTCAAGATAACTGCCATAAATTATATATTTTCTGAACCAGAATGATGAGATCTTTCTTCTCGTGAAAAAATGTTTTTGAAATTTCTCGTGCGATTTCAAAGGGTGCCGCTTTTATATGTCCAGAAGGATTGGTAAATGCTACAACCACGATTTTTTCAGGAAAATTTTCCCCTTGCCCGAATGTCCTACACACCAAATTTCAGCTTTGTTGGTTGAAAATTGCGTGAGTTATTCCATTTTTAGATTTTCAAAATCCTTTGATCTTTGCCGCTTTTTCGACTTTGACTGGTTATTACTCGCCACTCGCTCAACGAAAAAAATTTTTGATTGGATTTTCAGGACCGCCTGGGTGTCCGCTTTCATCTGATATACGTGGTTTTCAAATTTTGAAAGTCAATTTTTTCGAAAAATACCACTTTTTGACCCAAAATTCCGGCAAAGCGAATCCACCAAAAGTGAATAAAAATAACATAATCATAAAGTTCATTATGAGCTGAATCCAACGATATAAAGTTTTCGTGGCTACGACTTATATTGCGCCAGCAATGAATTTTAAACATTTCCCTTATTTCAGCTGGTTTTGGTAGTTTACGCTGGTTCAGACTAAATCTAGGCTGCAGCATAAAGGAAGCCAAAAACCAGCTTGAAATAAGGGAAATGTTTAAAATTCATTGCTGGCATAGTATACGTCAGCAATTTACAAAACCTTATACCGTCGCGAATCAACTCATAATAGCTTTATGATTATGTTATTTTTATTCACTTTTGGTGGATTCCTTTTGCCGGAAATTTTGAAGATCAAAAATGTTTTTTTCGAAAAAAATCGACTTTCAAATTTTGAAATTTGCCATATCAGATGAAGCGGCAGATTTTGTTCTGAAAATCAATCAAAAAATTTTTTCGTTGAAGAATTGGCGTGTAAAAACCAGTCAAAGTCAAAGTCGAAAAAGATCAAATTTTGAAAATCTAAAAAATGGATGCAACTCACGCAATTTTCAACCAACAAAGCTGAAAATTTAGTTCATTTGATCAGGAAAATTTTCTGAAAAAATCGTGGTTGTAGCATTTTACCAATCCTTCTGAAAAGTTTTATATAAAAGCGGCCGCGGAAAATTTTTTCAAAAATTTTTTCACGAGAAAGCTCATCATTCGGATTCAGAAAATATATAATTTATGGCATTATCTTGAAGCGTTACGAGATATAAAAGCAAACAATTTCGCTTTCTACATTTTTTTGGTCGAACTTTAAAACTAGTAGAGGATCAAATCTACCTGAAAAATTTTGAACTTTTGGGGCCCCATCAAAAATTTGAAACTAAATATATGTAGTTACGAGATCAAATCTCATCAAAAGTTAAGA
>JASAND010015609.1:0-17038 GCA_030248195.1 Trissonchulus latispiculum
GTTACGTATTGCTCATCGTGCGGATAATTAACTTATGCGCACAATGCAGAACAGAAAGAACCCGCTCATATTATATATATATATATATATATATATATATTTATATATATATATATATATATATATATATATATATATATATATATATATATATATATATGTGTGTGTGTGTGTGTGTGTGTGTGTGTGTGTGTACGCAATTAGCGTAGAAAAGGAAAATGGAGAGTGAGTGTATCTTAGTTATTAAGACTCGTCTTGACAGCATTTACAGTAGCCTACAGATTAACCATAACTAATGTTTTAGCAAAATATGTGGTGTTATTTCCATTACAGATGATGAATCTGGAACGGGAATGCGCCTCGTTCGCTGTTTCTCAAGCAGTCCCTACACGAGATCACGTCTTCTGATATCAGGTCTCATTCAAGAAATTTGGCAGTATTACTACCGAGATCACGAAATTCGAATACTAGTCGTTGGTATTCCAAAAACTAAAATAGAGAAAAATATTATGCTATTCCAAATGGACGGTTTTCTGAGAAACCTGAACGGTTTTCTTAGAAAACAGAGGCCACAGAATATTCCTGATTCACATAAAGCTCTGAAACGCTGTCGTTATGCCGTGTCAGTGCCTACAGCTACAGACCAAACATACGACGCACTAGTATGTTTTCAATTTCACGAAGACAATACAGACAGTCATGGATTGCTTGATGTGCCAAAGAAAAAGCTTTGGAGCATATTGATCTGTGATCCTGAAGTTTTCCATGCCATTGGCAAACAAAGAGTGGTCGAATCTATCTATGTTAATGATGCTTTAATACATGACGTAGCCACAGTGTCAATAAATCGGTTTACGGCCCTTTGGACAAGACAGAAGGACATCTATTATTTAAGCAATTTTTTGAACATGTTAGATGACTGTTTAAAAGGAGGCATCCTCGAAATGCCACAGTACTTGCTCACCTGCTTGAAAGAAATTAGTATAAGAAAGTATCAAACGTGGACGACGAATCGCGCTCTCACTAAACTGGCAGAAAAAATCGATGACACGATTCAGCAATTGGCGAATAATGGAGACGACAGATTAAAGGATCATATCGAAGAATTGACAAAACTTTCAAGAACTTTGAAAATTAACCACAGTGAGCCAACTGACGAAGTACTAAAAATTTTGCATGCCATTCAGAGAGCTACCAACTCTCTCAAACAGTTAAGCTGATCCAGGTAAGCACTAAGCAGGGTGTGTGTGCAGTATTGCCAGTGATTTGTAGCATTTACGCGCGTTGCAATGGGCACTAAAGAGAATTTTGTAGGTTGTCCCCTAAAAGGATTTTTTTAAAATTTCAAAACATTTCCAAAACATCTCGAGAAATTGCTTATTTTGCTTTAAAACATCCCTAAACTAACTAATTTAGCGCTACATTTACTTAAAATCGGCAAAAGTTGCACTTTTTTCTGGAAAATTTTATGCTTGGACCTTCCCCCCCAAATTTGAAATAAAGTACAAGGGCATGTAAAATTTGGGCTAAAACAGGTACAGGACCCCCCAAGAATCAGTACCCTTGTTAATGTATGGTTCTAAGGTGTGTACTTTATCTCCTTAGCTCGCTTACGAACCCCATCAAATGGGAGATCTGCTCCCCCAAACGTGAATCAAAAATGTTTATTTTCAAGCAGATACGGGGGTGATGAAATTTGATCAATTGCATTCGCATTTACTTTTTTACATTCTTCGTATTGGCAAAGATAATTTTGGAATATAGTCAAACGGGAAAAGCCCACTCTCAAATGTGGGAAAATCCACTCCCATTGTGAGCTACCGGTATGAGCTATATAAAATTTTAATAACGCCTGTCTCAGTGCGTAAATTTGATAAATTTTGCAGTGCCACCCGGAACTACTTCAAAGCTCTATAATAAAAACGGTTTATATGTACATGTAGCGTTCGTTTTGCGCTTCACGATGATGTATGCCGCGCTGTCCCGACGCATCCGGTGCAATTTGGGGGTGGCCTAAAGTTAGCAGACCTATGAACGGGAAAACAAACAAAACTGAATATTTTTATAAACGTCAGCAGGAAACCTTGAACCAATTAGTGTGGAAGTAAATTAGCATACGTGGTGTTACCTACCATGTAAATTAAATTGGTATAGGTTTAACCTAGCAGCTTTGCATTATGTGTGGTCCAGACGACCAAAACCTGCCATTGCAATTTCAAGCTGCCATTTCTAGCCAATATTTTTTCAATTTCGTGTAATATCGCCGCTTTTTTACTTGGTAGGTAAAACATGTGGTGGTCATTGCAATAAAAACGCGTTTACTATGCGGTGGGATGATTAAAATGCAGAAATTCAGCAAATTTCAATTTTTTCAAAATTTTTAGAACTCAAATTGACCTGACACTTTTCAAAATTATATATTTATCGATGAGAAAAAGCAAAAAATAACTATCTCAATAACATTTGATAAAAATGGTCCAAGAGGTTTTTTTCGATAATAGAGGTTTTTCCCGCATTGAGTTTTAACCCTACACGCAAAATTTTATTTACCTCCATAACGACAGTGCCTACACAAACGAAATATTCGAAAGCTTAGGACAACCCTTAAAATAGTATCAAAGTCGTGCTAGCCCAAACCAGTCGAAAATTCTGGTCTAAATAGATAGAAGTGGGTCTTCCTACTTGACTGTTTAGCTTACAATTGTTCCAGCTGGTGTAGAATTGGTAAAAAACTACTTCTTCCTAAGTTTTGCATTTATTTTCTCTGTTTGAAGACGTCTTCGTCTGCCGGGAACAGGCAAGAATTTGAGCTGTGCTGTATTATATTATACAAACAATTCGACGAATATAAACTGAAGAGGGTATTTAAGCATGTCCTATGGATGTTCGTACAGATTAGTTAAGGAATATTGCGCCTATTGGTGCCAACTTGTTCAATTTGATGGTTATTCTAAGAGTGCATGGGCAAGCTCCTCACCTTTAGTTACAGGACTTATGGCATAATCTGCACGACTTCTAAGCTGTTTCAGAATCACGCGTATAAGCGAACCCTCACCGAGATTTTATAGACGTAAATTTGACAAGGCACGCGATTAGTCAAGCAGATGCGTTTCAGTTCAAACGCATATAAATACACGGTAAATGGGATCCGCCCCGAGATTTTGCCGTTACTGTCCCGAGCGTCTTAAGCAAGTCTAAAACACTAGGAAGAAATAAGTATTTCGTTTTTTCTATTGTAGCTTTTGAAAAAATAATGTTCCCAGCGGGTAAAAATGATGATATGTAACAGTTATGCGGCTTCTTACACTCTTAGCTATTATCTGCGTTCTCTTGACTGTGTCAATGTAACAGATAAATAGGAAAAATTTGAAAAGCTTGGTATTGGTGTTCAGTTATTGATGTTCAGCTTGATAAGCTCATTCAGTTACCAGGACTGAAACCGGCACCGTTTAGTTGTTTACACTAGTTAGGTCTAGACAATGAAATTTATTTTTCTTTCAGGTTAAGCTGCAATGAAATGTAGTTTGGTTCCATGGCCCAACATTCATTAATGGATCTGCATTTTCCTGCCCATAATAAGCTCAGGTAATGTTTAAGTTAAATGTTTGCTCCCTTATACTTTTATTGAATAATCCAAATTGTATAATACATGTGTTTATATAATTTCATTTCCACCACACTTCAAGGAAAACCTATTTTTTAAGGAAAACCAATTTTATGAAGTTTTGGTCCAAGAGCGATACTCGCGAATTTTGTCCATTTTAACGCAGAATACATGTCCACATGTTCTCAAAACTAATACAAATACTATGCCAGAGTTATTCAGGCGCAAAGCCACCTAACTTAAAAACTTCGATGAAGCAGTAGCAGATGCGGTAGTGGCGTCCCTAAATCCGTTTGGTATTTGCCGAGCAGATATGGAGATAAGGAGGATCCAGTCTCGGTTTCGGACGGCGGATCTTGGGGTTTTGTTCCGTCAGGGGCTGCCGCAGTTATTTCTCGTTTGCGTCAAAAATATGCCGACCGGCGTTTATGAATCTGAGTGATATTTGCATTAATTATTGCCAAAATGTTAAACTGCGGTATCTTGGAATTTGTATTTCAGTTTAGACTTTCAGTTTAGAAAATTTTTAATCAATTTTGTAGATATGAAGCTTCCTTGCGAGCACAGCAAAAGTTTTGTGTATTTTATACGTCTTTAAAGTAGGGTTTGTAGTGTTAGTAACAGAAAAACTCAAATTAAAGTAAAACATTTTGTTCACGTTTTTAAAGACAATTACTATCATTATAACAGAAAATTAAATAATTTCGAAAATTTTATCATTTTACAGTTTTTATTGTAACCGAAACAAGACTGATAAAAACTAAATCCGAAAAATCATGCTTCTATCTTCTGTTTTAAGTTCAAACGCAGAAGTTTAAGATGTTTACTTCCCTTATGTTTTGCTTGAAAGATTCAGTGTCTATAAGATTTATTTTTCGTTCATGGCAAGTAAAGTACTGATATATGCTGAAGATAAAAATATATTCTAGTCCATCCAAAGCTAGTTTACCCTATAGTTAATTTTGTACCTAAACAAATTATTGTCTTTTTTGTATTGGCATCAGTGAATTTTATCAGTGCCATAACTGAACTCATGAGTGCCATAACAGAACTCATGAGTGCCATAACAGAACTCAAAAGTGCCAGAACAAAGCTAAAAATTAGTGCCATAACAGGACAGTGCCATACCTGGAATTGACCGATTTAACCACTGAAATTGAGACTTAGACTGAAACTATTTCGAGGAGACGGAAACTGGAACTGGAAACTGAAACTGGAAACTGAAACTAAAATGAAAATTAATTTGGGTGAGAAATACACTCTTAGAAATGTTCCAGTAGAAACTACAGAAATCACTTTTGTAGATGACAAATACAAAAGCTTTGTAGAAAATACAGGTCAAGGGGTGGGGGTCCATTTTTGGCCGCTTTTTCGACCGTTTCTGATTTAGATCATTTTTACATATTTTGTTGTTTGAGCGCGGCATTTTAACGAGTTTTTGATATTAAAGTCGGATCACTTATGGTTGTTGAGTAATTTGACCTCAAAGTTGGGGTGTGCATGTGGTGATTTGATTCAATTATTTATTTAATCTCTCGATGAACGGTCATGAACCTGTATAATTTTGGATTTACATTGCAGCTATGATTATGAACTACAGTATCTTGGAAGTAGAATTTTGATGTAGGTTCTAAAATTTTTTAAAAAAATTTTGTTTGAAGTAAACAGCGGAAAATCGTCATAATCCAACGTTTCCTGTGGATGAAAAGTAAGGTCGTCGAAAAGAATTGTATACTGCTCTGATTCAAAGGCCTAAATTCCTAGGTTCCGTACTATTTAAATAGACGGTTCCAGTGATAGCAATTGTTTCGTTGTTACTCTCACCAGTTTCAAGATTTTTTGGCACAAAAATGTGAATTTTTAATAAAATTTTAAAAAGTGCGGTGTTTTCGAAAATTTGACTAAATTACGACATCAGGATGGTCCAAAACATCCTCTTTTGCAGTCCAACTTGAGTATTCACGCCTTTGCATTTATCTGTAGCTATAGCTAACAACATAACCAATGCTCCAAATAAAGCGATAATAGTTCGCTGCTAACTTGGCCCAAAGGTTATCCAGCCAATTGCACTCAGTGTATACTTTAATTACGAGCAAATCTCACTCTGGCGTTTGCAGTAAAACTTCAGACAACTTCAAAACAACTCACACCAACTCACACCAACTTGCACGACTCTACCTGTAATTCTGTTTGAAAATTCGTTCCCCGTTCGCGTCCAAGTAACGATTTGACAAATGAGGCAACAGCAGTCAGACTTGGTTTTTTCTCGAATTGATTAGTAGGCCAACTGTTATCGAAAGAAAGTGAAAGTTGCAAAAATGCTGCGGTATTGAGTAAAACAAGTTTCTCTGTCCAATGTTTGGACATCATTATAAGCAGCCTAGAGACGAGAATGTTACCAAAATAATGCTTAATGCGTTGAGTGTAGCTATCTATTCACCGTTTCTGATTCTTTTGCCAAATGTTCAGTAGTGCTGCAGATTTTGCTTAGATGGTTCATAAACGGTCGATTATCCTAATTACGACTTGTTAGACGCAAGCTTTCTAACTTTGTATTTTGCTATGGTTAACGTGAACATGTGTCAAGGTCACGATTGAAGGGCTGCACAGAACGATAGAAGCAATATATGCAAAATGCACAGCTTGTTCAGAGGACAAATTAAGACTAAAAAATTGGAGATGGTCGAAAAATCTCCCATAAAACAAACTGCAACCTTGAATCGTCATTGTGAACCTGTATCAAATCTATTTCTATTTTTGTAGCCGGTTACTATGAAGGTATCAACTTAAGGTGCTGGTATCCTTTTCTGCGGTGTTTTTATGGTGATTTTTTAAGACTCTATAACTTTCGCAATTTTGGGAGTTGGAAAGAGCTTTACACATCATTTAAAGCTTGTATCCAGGACATTCATATGAGCTTACGAAACTAGCAAAATTATTAAAAAATTAGCAAACATTTTCTGACATAACGGCAAATACAGACCAAAAAGCTTTGAACATTGATTTTTCAAAACTGCGGAACCAGGCAAAATTTCTTTTTGCGCTATCATACAGAGGACATATGGGCCGAGGGAAGCTTCTTGGGGTTTTGCTCAGTATCACTCAACGGTTGAGAAAATTCGCAAAATGCTAAATTTTTGAACTTTGCACTCAATTTTCTCGAAACTGGGAACGTTTTAGCCAAAACCAAGAAAAACGACCCTCCGCAAATAGTACGAATTTCCATTCTGGCGAAAACCTCCGGAATCTGTTGAGTACTTTTTGAAAAATCTATGTTTAAAACAAAATAACCGCAGTTTAGTCAAAATGGTTTTCCGGCCAAATCTCTAGCTGAAAGCAATAAAGTCCGGCTAGTAGGGATTCGTTAAATGTGCACTTGAACGCTGTATTGATTGAGTACAAATGGAATAAAATTGTTCGCAAGGTTTGGCAGTAATTTTGAAAAAACTGATTTCCTCGAAAATGGCCATTTGTTGGCCCTCAAAATAGTTTTTTGCTTATACTGACTTAACCACTGGAGATAGCTCAAAAGTTGTAAAAGCTAAAATGTTCATTTCGGTGCCCTCTTTCCAGCCATAATAGTCAATCCCGTATCCGGTCTATCTACTGGAAGAATAAGGCCAAAAACCAAAACTTTCTTATCTTTTGGCCTAAAAATCCGGGACTGGTCCCTGAATGTTATAGAGCACGGAAAGAGGTTATTTAGCAAGTTTTAGCTATTTATGTAAAGGATTAAAGCCGTATGAGTTAAAAATACCCGAAAGGAAACCAGCACCGTAAAGGTTACATAAATTGCAATCATGTTAGTTAGATTTCAATTGCTGACTTACTGTGTGTTTCTATTGCTATTCTAGGAGGCTTGTATGTGTGACAGTCACAGACGAAGTCATCCTTTTCCAATCTCAAACTGATCTCGATCAATAGAACTGGCTATTAGGCATTATATATTGTCTTGCATATTATTTGCTGCTTCGTCACCTATCATCCACAAGCAACTGAATTAGTGCATTTGGACTATTTATAGTTGTTGATTATCTTTTTTAATTGTATTTCTGAGTTTCTGATGAATAAACGAGATAATGAAAAAATGCTGTCTACATGGGTTGTGGTCCCTGACCGCTCGTTACCGCTACAGCCAGGATTGCGAAGAAAACAATGAAAGACAGTGACTTTTTGAGCATTCACGCTTTATTTTAAATATGGAAGTATTTATAAAAGTATAATAATTTATTGACGTCTTGTACTCGCTGTGGGTGAGTACTGTTTGACGAACCCGCTTCTTCTTTGAGGCCAGGGCAAACGGTTTGGAATGCTGTGTTGTACCACGAGTTTATGAAAGGAAGAGTGAGACACTCGACCCTCCTTAGGGTGTTAAGCTTGCAATATGCTCGAAACATTAAGGCCAAAATCTCGAGGCTTCTCATCGTGTAAACATTCAACTGACAATTTTCAAAAACGGGCGTTTTCGACAAATTGCATATTATAACCTGAGCTGGGAAAGTGAACAGCGATCATTTTTATACATATCATTACGTTCCGTAGAATGAGGTATTTTCAACGATCTAAAAATTAGATAGTTCGGTTCAGGCAGTCTCTTACAAATCCGGCAATAAAACATCCTTTCCATGAAACGTTTTGGAATTTCATAATTTCTTCAAAATACGTTACGTTGTTGCCAGATTTGTAAGAGACGCGAACTACATAATTTTTATATCGTTGAAAACATCTCATTCTACGCAACATAATGACATAAAAATCATAGCTGTGCGACTTTTCCAGCTCAAGTTATCCTATTTAATTAGTCAAAAAGGAACGTTTTTGAAAAATGCCAGCGTAGCATGTTTACACGCTGAGAAGCCCCTCCGAGATTTTGGCCTAAATGTTTCGAGCATATTGCAAGCTTAACGCACTAGGAAGGGTCGAGTGTCTCACTCTTCCTTTCATAGACTCTTGGTGGGAACACTGAGGGGGCTTCCATTGTCCCTTTCAGTGATGGTAGACGCTGGCGGGCGCGTTGGAACGAAACTTTCTGCGACAGACAAACCAGCAATCGTTGGACTTTCTTCTCCAATTTATTCAAGTACAAGCTTGTCCAATTCAGGAAAATCAAGTCTTCCTTTCCAGTCTTCAGAGATTTGTCTTTCTTGGCCTAGAATTGACATTTATTTACCTTATTATTATTATTATTATTATTATTAGTAGTAGTAGTATTGGTATCATCAAGAGTACATAATACATAAGAGTGGACAGCTGACTTTCTCTATGTTATCAGCTTGCGAGCCATGGTCTGCGCGCCAACGGCCCACCCCCTCAATTGTGTAGCTAGTTGACCGTGACCCCCGCCGCAAATTAGTACCCAGTACGCAATTGTTACAGTCAGTACCCAGTACGCGTATGTTCACTTGTTTCTGCAATAAGCTTTCTATTTTGACCCTCGAAAGTGTGACCTATCATTCAAGATTACATAAAGGATAGATCATATTTGCGGGGGGGGTCCAGATAGAATTCTTATTGTAGAAACGAGTGAACATACTCAATTGCGTACTAAGTACTGATTTGAGGGGGTCCACTAGTTATGTAATTGCGGGGGGTGGGCCGTTAGCACGCAGTGCATGGCTCGTTAGATGGTAACCTAGAGAATGCCAGCTGTCACACTCTTATGTATTATGTACTCTCGGTATTATCAAAACTATATAATAGAGTAACTGTAGGGTAATAGGTAACAGCATGAAACTTACACTACGATGTACTAAACATGCTAGACATGCTGGTTTCGTTTTCTTGGTTGGTACCACCGGTAAAGTTGGTGATTTCATCACACGGTAAACTAATTCAAGTTGTGATTATAAAAATCCCCCAATAAATTACATGCCGCATCTATTTCTAGAAATGTCTATCCATGTCTAGAATTTTTAGTACTACCATTACTACAATAAATTCTACTAAGTGAGTGGCCTAGAGTGTTCCCGATGCCCGCGTTCTGCGACTTAATGCACTGGCAACGAGATTTGATGATGAAGGGTAGCTCCCGTTGCCTAATGGCATCGTTTTAGGAGATTCGAGGTTCCCCCTAATGCAGTGGCTGATTACCTTAATTCAGAAATACGAAATGACTGATGTTGAGCAAAACTGACGATTCGCTTAATCTAAGATCTCGCTGTGTTGTGGAGAATGCTTTTGGAGTGATGAAAAGCCGTTTTGCTTGCATAATTAACCTGCGGGTTAGTCCTACGTTTGCTGCAGAGGCTATTGATGCTTTTGCTATTTTGCATAATCTAATGTTATCGTTTGAGCCAGTGAAGTCAGAAGTAGTGCTTTAGGCTTGGGGCTACGGTTACTGAAGACATCAATCTGGAAGCAGAGGAGCTCGATCTACTTGAAAATTATGGGATAGAAACAAAAACTCGCTTAGTCCAAAGTTTTCGATGAATTTCGTAAACTGCTTTCTTGTATTCGCTAGTACATGCCCACGCAATGTTCATAACCTGTCTCAATTTGCAGTTTTGATTTTCTTAATTTTCTGAAAATTCTTTACCAAAATATCAAAATCTCACAAAATACGCGATTGGGCTAACCCAAAGCTGTCGGAAGGAACTCCCAAATAACAATGCCAAACGGACTTCACAAAACTCCTCGACCAACTAACAGCTCAAGGTAATTCCAACTATTTACCCAAGCGTGAACTAGCCTTTGCATTTGCTAAAGTACCGATGAAATTTGACAAGATCTGCAAAAACGCTGAGCGTTTGCTATGCGTAAATAATTTCCAACCAAACCCACAATTTAAACAAGCGCGCCATGCCAACTTCAGGCAATTTCTATCTGAAACGAATGTTAGGCCAAAATGTTTCTCGATAACATGTGTAGTCCTTTTCCTTCGGGGCAGCAATACCAATTTGTTAGGAATGTGAATAGCTCAATTAAAGGTTTGCAGAAGTACTGAGATTGTATCACAAACGTTATCCCTAGCTAGCAGTGACTAATGACTACGTAGCGTTCTCATCTAACATCAGTAAAGTTGTTCTTCTGTGTTCTGTGGTTGAAGCTTCCACGCCCAATAGGTTATGGGCCCAGCCACACGAAAGCCACAGCGCATATTGCAGGATTCAACCATTATTGTTTTATCAAGAAATGTGCTTAATGTGCTTCGTTGTACTTAATCTCTGCGATGCGTATGAAAGGTATGGAAGAGCACATTCAAAGTGGGAGCCTCAGGAAATATATAAGACAAAGGTTGTTGGGATATAAAAGCAGAGTTTAGTACACCATACAGGGTGAATTAGTTGAGGTCAAAATGCTCCTCTGCAGTTGGTTGAGGATTGGAACTATTCTCAAGCCACGGAATTTTGCTGTGGGCATTGCTGGACATTCGACATTGCAAGCTCCGGGAAGAAATAGAGGGATTGTGTGCTTTTTTGAGTATGTCGACAGGATTGGCTTTGTCATGAGACTGTGTCGAAAGAGTGTTCCAATTGCAGTGGCTGAGTTTCAGTGGGAGTACCTTGAAAAAGGCAGGGGAATGACTACTTTCAGAGTGGTGGCAATAAAGTTCGATTTAAAATTGATTATAAAGTTCCAATAGGCTATTAGTGGAAGTGTCAGGAATGTAAATAGATCAATTGAAACTTTGCAGAAGTACTGAGATTGTATCACAAACGTTGTCGCTAGATAGTAGTGACTAATGACATCCCGTTAAATCATAGCTATAGCGCTTGGGGAGTGGCTGAAGGCCCCACGTGTCTGACGAAGGGTGAATTGACATCCTGCTGTGGTACCGTCTACTCGGCGCATTTGTCGGGCTGGCATTCTAACAGGCGAATGTTAAGTAGTAAATGCGTGGTACGTGGATGACAGTCCACACCTAGCTGGTTGATGTGTAGGTTGGCATCAACCAGTGAACAGGCAAGGCTCGTGAAAACGGTCAAAGTTCGTGTACGGTTAGCAAATTAGCACGGATCACACCGTCGGTTTCTAACAATCGAGAGTTTGCACGGCGATCGCTATCGACTGGGTCACCAGCCGGTCGGGTCTTAAGCTCACCTGAAATGGGCGCAGTTTATGAGCCGGCTCAATGTACAGTCTGGCCACGGTAAGCTAGGTCCCCCTGTTGAAGGTTCAACCTACTTGGGCTTCGAAGAGTGAGTCGTGCTCCTTGTGATCGGTATTTCTGAAAAGGAAATATCGGGAAGCTTGGAGGCATATGACGGCGCGGCGCGTCATTGGTTGTCACTACTTTCCTGGAGACGTCCTTTCTCCAAGTGGCACCAATACATATGCGGAAAGGTATCTAGCCCAGGCTGCGCCCGAAAAGTCCAAAGGGTGGCCGAAGGATATAAGCGTGGTGACTTGTCAGATGAGGAATTGCATACCCCACGTTGGAAATGCATTGAAGGATACCCCGAAGCGAATTGCTTCCATATGGCCTGTGTTTTGCATAATGGAAGGAAGCCTGACCGCCATTCGGTTGGGGTCTTCCCAGAAGACTCCATTTGCCACAGCGGCAACAGCACGAACCTTTGAGGCCCTAGGAACAGCAGGAACCTGAGGAATCTCAGAGACCTCGGAAACCGAAGAAGCCCGAGCCTAAGAAGAACGGAAAGAAGAAAAGGGGTACAGCTAAGTCTCAGGATGGGTCTGTTTGCCACGAATCGGATTCGGAACAGTTAGCCATGAATTCGGTGGGCACACAAGCCGTCACGGTCAAGGATGGCTTGTCACTTCAGGAGGCTGCATCAAAGGATTGCAATCCGGAACCTAGTTCTTTGGATGCTCATGCTTCGATCTCGGGTTCAACCTGGGTTTCTAGCACGAGCACCGGGGACGAACCCCGTGATCATCCTACGTCGTCATCGACGTCTGCTACTGCCAAGAAGATCGAGAACGCGAACCGGGGACCTGCAACTATTCCAAAATTGAAACTCCAGAGGTCAGTTGGGATACCTGGCAGACTCTCGTAATGCCGCGAGTCGGAAGCCGACCAAGGCTTCTGACGACATTTCAACGTTCAACAGGATTGATCCGTTGGATTGGATTTGTCCAAGGTGGACGCGGATATGTTGGAGGCATACTGGTCCCGAGTGACCAAAGCTCAGGACCCCTGGAGCCAGGAAGAGGAAATGTTTGGGAAAATGGAGGGTGCTGTTCAACGGCAATCCCCCAAAACGAAGGCAGCATCGAAGACGGTCATTGACAACATGGAGGATTTCGAGGTGGTTCTGAGTGTCTTCATGAAGAAACTCCGTCAGGAGGACACCGCCAATGGTCCAAAAGGTGTCAAAGGCCACCGAACCTGAGGACGACACGGACCGTCCTTCGACTTCGGGTCATCCCGGAGCCGAGGTCGACCATGACGTCTCGGCCGAAAAGGGTATCCGTGAAGCTGTCCGACAGGTTATGGAGGACGAAGCGGTCTATTTTGCGAGTTCTGTGGCTTCCATCTCACTGCGTCACTCGCCATATGTCCTTTTCCGGATTAATGATGTCCCTGCCCTGGGTCTGGTGGACACCGGCGCTTCTGTCTCATTGATCTCACAGGTGGTCTATGAGAGGGTCAAGCATCACGCATTGACGCCCATGACAGCAGCAGAGACGCCTAGCATTTCGGCAGCCGGAGAAGGCAATAAATTGACGATCCTTGGTCAATGCAAACTGACGTTGAGGTTTTATCAGACGCAAGGTCAGAAGGCGGAAACTACCACGTACAGGTTCTATGTGGTTCCGGAGTCACAACAGGAAATGCAAATAGGGTAGGACTTCCTGTACGATATGGGCTACAGCATTCATCCTGGTGGTGGGTTCATGTCCAGCTACTATGGAAGAGTGCTATTTCTGAATTCTGCTGAACTACAGGGGATATCAGTGGTATACAATATCCCTTTGGCTGCAGCTGTCAACCTGTATATCAGGGAAAGGGTCAGAGTACCCCTGGTCGAGAAAAGGATGTTCCGGTGAAGGCGGTGATGCCAGGGGGCTTAGCCTTACCGAAGAGCCAGTTCATGCTGTTTGAAGCGGACCCGGAAGCTATTGAAACACATGGAGTGTTTCCTCAGGCTGGTGTCCTGACTTTGACGCCACAGGTCACCTACATTCGCGTGTACAATGGAGGAGACCAAATTGCTGACCTCCCTAAAGGAATAGGGATGGGAGAGGCCTGTCCAACAGTCCAGGTCCGTTAGGCGGAACGGCCAACATCCTACGTAATGGAGCCAAGTTTAGATTTGCAGACCATCCATTACAATCTCAATATATGGTTCGGTCATTTGGCCACCTAATCGCTATGGGCGGAACAGGTTGGTGAGAGTGTAAGCAAGTTACACAGGATGTTCCCCGGATTCTATCCGTTGGATTTACCGTTGGAGCCATCTATGGAACAGGATGACACAGTCGTGGTTCGGCAACCCAGTCGGCCAGTAACCTATGTGGTCCAGGAACCCAAGCATAGAACCGAGGTCCAGCAGGCAACGGATCTTGATGCGGATAGGGATCGGGAAATGCCTTCGGAAACGGCCACTGGTGGACATTGCTACTCTGGTGAGGATCGGGAGCCACGTCTCAAACCTACAGAGCAAGCAAAACTGGAGGATATCGAGGCCAATGTTGATTTTGATAAGATGGATTGTCCGAACGACATCAAAGCGGAGTTCAAGAAGATGCTTTTGGAATACTACGACGTAGTGGCCCGGCCGGGGAATCCTGGTCGAACCAAAATCGATCAGCATCTGATTGATGCAGGCAAGGATGGACCTCTGAAGAGCCGTGCTTATCGTATGAACCCGAAGCAGAAGGCTGAGGTCGAGAAGCACACCAACTCGATGCTCAAGGAAGGGGAATGTGAAGCCTCGATAAGTCCGTGGTCTTTCCCCTGCATTCTGGTTGGTAAAAAGGATGGTTTGACCAGACTGGTAATTGATTACCGCTGAATAACTGAATAACATCACCAAGAAGGACAATTACCCACTGCCAAAGATTGACGAAATCATGGACCAGCTCAAGGGTGGGTACATAATCTCCACCCGATCAGTCCTGGTTATTGGGTTCGGGATGGCCGAGTGGTCTAAGGCGCTGGGGCCTGTTTCATAAAATTCATCCGTAGATTTTCATAGGTTCTTAATTCCATAGGTTCATAGGCTCATAAGTGCCATAGGTAATTGTTTCACAGGATGAATGAATGAATTACTGCACTTATGAACGTTCATAGGTGTTTATGAAACAGGCCTCTGGTCAGAACTTCCGATCTTACGGTGGTGGTGATATCGGTGGTTCGATCCCCGGACGCCACAAAGCTTTGTCGACTCTAGCCAACCCAGCTATCCATCCTTAACTGGTCGGTAAATGGGTACTACTACGTTGGGAAGGTAACAGGAGTCAGTGTAGAAGGGCCGGCCCCCCTTCCACGGGACACTCCTGACTCTACGGCTGAGAATCCGGGGATGAGCACCGGCACCCCATGTCCTGTGGCAGGACGGAGATATCCCTGGGGTAAACCTTTACCTTTACCTAATGACCACGTTGCGTTCTCATCTACATCAGTAAACTTGTTCTTCTGTGTTCTGTGGTTGAAGCTTTTATGATAGGCAGTTGTTATAAATCTCTTCCTAGCAATCAAATCTGTCTTTCTTGGTAAGCGTTAAACTAAAAAATCCAGTCCATTTGTCGTCATTTTTAATAAGCCATCGGACAAACTGTATTTTTTGGCTGAATCTGGTTGATGCTTCTATCAAAAGATATTGAGTACACAAACGAAGCAAGATTCTTCGGATTTGCTCAAGCTGAGTTTTGCTTCAACATGATTCCACAAAATTGAGCTGGTATGGTCAGAATTGCGCTGTATAGTTTTCATCGAAGCCAAATTCCAGAGGTGTGGATGGAATCCTGCTGACTGGGCTAAGGCACGTAAAACGTAAACGCTTAAGCTAGATTGCGCTACGTTTTGGATTATTTAAGCTTAGTTATGCTTAGACTGAGTAAATGCACGTTAGTTTAAACTTAGTTGATCTTTTTGGATTTCATCTTAAATGTGGCTTTGACTGGGCTTAGCCTTAAACTTCTTTAGGCATTAGCGCTGGAAACCTGCTGCCAAGAATTAACCTTAACATATTCCACGGTATCACGCTGGGTTGGTTGGAATGCAGCTGGCAGGTTTTTACCTCAAAAATATTCCATGGAATATGGCAGCATGATTTTGATGCGCTCTATCCGTGGAATCTTGCTTAGTTTGTGTACTCATTATCTTTTGATAGGTGCATGAAGTATGGGAGCCCATAGATAGAAACAATCAAACCAATTAAAATGTAGTAATGAAATTCTAAACTTATAAAATGAAAAATCATGAACATAACTGTTTTCTTCAACGTGCTAATTTAAGATTTCTAGGGCAATTTGAAATTTTTACTTGGAAAGTGTACGATTTTAAACAAGTAAGTCAGCTTCAAAAGGATTGGCAATCACAAATTAGCAAATGCAAAAAGCAACAAAAACTAAAAATGAGTCACATCACGAAAGCTAACATAACACTGAATAAGTAATACACTTCTTTAACTGAGCAAAAACAGCGCTATACTTATTTAACTGAGCAATAAACAGCTAAGAAAATGCAATTGAGCAAGAGCATTTTACAACTTCTGGCCAACCTGTGGTTGGTTACAAGTAAAAGGAAATTATTGAATTATTAAACCGAATCTTGCACAGCTTGTGGTCACGGCCTACAAGTCTGCAATTGTAGCTTGTAACACTTCTAACTTATCGTGAAGTATTGGTGGTGGTCTGTTATTGAAACCCATAGAGATGATGATACAGAAAACACAAGGGCAAACCTAGGGCTCATTAATAAACATAAGCGATGCGTTAATAAAAGCCATAGCCATTATCATACAATTTATCATGCTATTAAATTTAATCAAATTCAATTTAGTACCTGAATCTAATTAAATACTTAATTTAATACTTTTGTCATGCTGCGATTCTTTCAGTCTCTCCTGGCTAAAATAGTCATATCCCAGCCGCAAAACCCACAACAACTAAACTGTGCAATCATTAATTTACAAAAAATTCTAATTCCATTGCAAGCTATCCGTATATAAGCAATCATTAAACGGTTCCAGATAATGTCTCTCGGTTAAATGTATTTTAATTTCAGATGTTTACAAGGCCAAAAACGAACAAGTATTGAAAATTTGAGAGAACCATAAAATTTGAGGGTTAATTTTAAACAACCGATCCTTGAGTTGAGTTTTCAACCGATCCTTATCCAAAATGCTCTGCACAACCTTATGTAACGGATCAAGGTTGGAATGGTCAACCTTTCCGTTGCTGGTGAGTAGCTAGGCTAGCTACCCGCTTGGCTTCTCATAACATCATCAAGTGGGCTGGGACACGTTTGCAGTCACGTCTCCCCACCGCGTATGGAAGTTAAATACACGTAACTGAACGAAGTAC
>JASAND010015610.1:0-32976 GCA_030248195.1 Trissonchulus latispiculum
GCAGATACCAGGGCAGAGAGTGTGCCACTGGTCAGGGAAGTCAGCGGGCGCCGACGTGGGGAACGGAGATGAGCCGGACTCTGGAGATAGTGAGAGCCGGTGGTGATGATAAAGACGGTGCTGGAAGGTGAGCGGAAACAGTCAGACGGTGCAGCAGGAGAACGGTGCATCAGCCAGAGAATCGAACCACAGACCAACCGAACGAGCACAACCATGCCAAACTGACCAGAAAAAACCACTGATAGAAAGCAGCCTATAATTAGAACATTGTCCGGAATAAGTAAACAGTTATTACAAATAGAGACAGAAATAATGCATTACGAGATACCCTTATACAACCAGTTAGGAGATACAAATTCACTCATTAACGCTTAAGAACTGGTAACCCAAGACTTGCAGTAACAACCAAAAAAATCAAGAAAGCCTAGGGCTGATTTCATGACCGTTAGTAGAAAGCAGAATTATGAGATTCCGAGAAAACTAACAGCACTACCGCTAGGTCTAATTCTAGGTCGATTGCAAACTAAAACCCGGAAAGCTAATTCAAATAACCACGTCACAGTCAGCTAAGATTCAAAATAGCAATAACCAAAGATTAAACAAATTTCCACCGGTTAAGTGCCACAAGAATAGACAGAAAACAAAAAAGCTAAGAATTGATAAGATTTATTGTGATTTGGAGACTTAGCTAGTGAGTTAAGCCGATTTTGCTTCTTGAGATTGGTATGGACTTAGCTACCTAAAATTTGAATCATCGGACTGTATTGTTGGGTTTCCAGGGATAACCTTTTGTACATATTTGTGAGGACTGTTTTTCTTTATGTGAATATTTGGATTGCTTGAGTAGTTTCACGCGTTATCTGGGTTTCCCCCTGAGTGCTTTCTTGAAAGGAAAATTAAAAGAAAATCGTCTAAACGGAGCCTTGAGAAAAGCCCTAAAGTAATCAAAGTTGACCCCAAAGTTACGTAAGCTCTTTCGACGTCAAACTGGGTCGGCTCTCTGACGAAAACAAAGAGAGCCGACGAAAACAGGCATACGGTAGGAGCACAGCGATTGGTCCGTTCAAAAAGTTAGAAGCGCCCTCTATCAGGGGTACGGCTGAAGTTCAGTTCGAAAAGAGACCTGAACTTCAGTCTTGGGTTGGCAGCTTGGTGTACAGTGGTTTTTCACGCTCTCGTCTTTGGTTTTGACTTGTCTCGGTTCGGCTGTTACGCCGTGGGCTTGATATAGCCTGTTGTCTTGGATTACTTGGGTCGCGAAGACCAGATACGCGGTGTAAGCCGGTATCAATTTGGAGGATTTGTTTGACCAATTTTGCACTGTCTGTTAACTTCGCTGCCAGCCCAGATTCCTATTTTATTTGCTGTGATTTTAACCTTTCCTGGCCTACTGCTGTTCACTGATCGGATTGTCCAGGAGGTAAAGTAACGAGTAAGATCCAGATTGTATTCAGATTTGAGAACGTTCGGAGAATTTCTAAAAAATAGGTTTGATTTGAATTCCTATACTTCACACTGACTAGTTGATCCGTTTGAAATATTGTGATTTTTTTTGTCTATGTCTACCTAAGGATTAATGCCTTTTTTGTGGTTGAATTATATGTATGTCACTGTGTACTTGTACTGATTCTCAACGGCGGAATTTGAATGTAAAATATAGTTTATATTGAATGCTGATAACTGTGACTGTTTAAAATAATAGCTAGAATCATTAAAACCTTGTAAAACCTTCATGACTATTCCTGATTAGATTTCCAGATAGGTATTGGAATAACTAAATAGTTAGTGGACAAACAGCTACGTGGATACTTTAATTGTAATCACCCCTGGTACTATACTTATGCCAAAATAGTGGATTTGGGAGGCTATAAAGGAACTAAACCAGTGCTCTAGTGGTCGAAGAATTAAGACTGGTAGACCCCATTTTATTACATATATACGTGTATCTCCCAAAATTTGCAATCTGTGCCGACCTCGGCACACCAATTCCATTATATCGCCAATGCTCAAGGGAATCCAGAATACGTATATAACTCCCCGCAACAAGCGTGTATGGGGGCTCCTCCCCTTCCTGTACAGTTAGCGGCTTGTACGTACGTACCAACTGCGGATACTGCAATCAGCGGTTCCGCGACTTCAAATTCGAATCAGACGGTGGAAACCAGCCCAAAAACAGGCAACATTTCTGATTTTGTATTGGGTAATTCGCGGGTGGCTTCAGACTCCCTACCTCCACCTAATCAGGAGGGCGCCCCCCCCGGAGTTTTCTGCTCAGCAAGAGGGCAAAAAGGGGTTTCCCATCCAAAAGAGGGACGAGCGACACCTGCTGGTCACCAAACCCCGGCGACTATGGTGGCCACAGATGCTTCAGTTTTGAGTCATGATCCACGTCTTCTTCGTACGTATATTGAAATTCTCCGGGATGTTCCCAGATTTGATCCTGAATCTATCTACTTCGAGGATTGGTTACTCCAGTTTGTGTTTGCTGTTGAAACGTACCAAATTCCTCAAGAACATTGGGCTCGACTCTTGTACAGCAAATTGGTAGGAAAAACCCAAATTTATGCTTCACGGGTGGGTCTTTCTTTGATTGATTCCTACGAAAATATTTCGAAACTTTTAAAGACCCAGTTTCATAAACCGCAATTGTCGTATCAACAAAAATACACGGCTTTCGTGAATCGGCTTCAACGTCCCGGAGAAGACATACGTAAATATATCTCGGAGCTACAGGCGTTGGCGTTGGATATTTGGAAAGACCAGGTAGACCGGGAGAAGCACTGTGTCCAACAGGTCTATGCCGGTGCCAACGACAAATATGCGGCGTCGCTTGTCCCCTTGGGGACATTTGGGGAACCATCCATGGAGGACATTTTGCGAGTTATAGATAAACTTGATGCTAGAACTCCACGAACTGCTCCGGGGGACGCACGTTCTTTATGACCCTCCAATCTATCATGTGGCGTCTTCAGAGAAAGCAGAATCGGGTGGGGGTCTTAAGGATCCGTTGGACCCGCTTCGAAAGGAACTTCAAGACCTACGGTCTTTATGGGAAAAGGGGGAGGAAGCGAGGTTTCGGATCGAAGATAAGAGCAAGGAAAAATGCCTCCATTGCGGCAAGAGGGGCCATGACCCAAATAATTGCTGGGATAAGTATCCGCACTTAGCTCCAGTGCGTTGGAAGGTTCGACCCCTTCCCCGGGAACAAGAGCCGGTGTCACACAATACGTACCTGTTTATCCCCAATTTTATGCCCAACCACCAGCTTACCCATCTTTGCAATCTGCTCCGGCCCCTTTAGCTTTACCGGCTCCGCCAACGTCTTCGGGTTCGTCTGGGTACCCACAGTGGGAGACGGTGGCGTCACAGCGCAATGTTCAATCTGCCACCCCCACTCTACCACAATTTTTGGTTCCGTCTTCAGCGTCGTCTGTGCGGGGAGTAATGGCTCAACCTCTAGCGCCTTTACTGCCACAGCAGTTTGCACCTAGTCCTATGGGGGGCGCGCCCCCACCAGGGGAAAAGTCCCTGCACACCTCAACCAGGCACCATGTGGGGTACATTGAAACTGCCTCACCTATATCTAAACCTCATGCTGTGGGGGTAAATTCGTCTGCTGATTCAACATCAGATAGTTGCGGTGAAATATTTTCTATGACTCAGACAAATCTCTTATGTTGTCTGCAATCCAGTTACATATGTACAATTCGATGCGAAAAAGTGCAGATACTTGTAAGCAACAAATTTCTGAATTGCGTCGGTTTATCGCGGACACATTACCAGATAAATTTGATCGTGAAAATATTTCAAGAACCGAGCCACTGGTGCCTGGTTCGGGGTGTAAAGCTGACTCTCCCATATCAGGAGGCTCTGAATATGCTATTCTGCCTTCTCTGGACGCTGATCCCTCTCCACCGACTGTGACTTTTTCAGAGCAGACTGCGGGGCTCACACAGCTTCGGCAGCAGGGTGCGGTGGATGACACTACCTCGGTTGCCAGGGCTTGTGGGGGCACGTCTGGGTGTGCGGCTGATCCACCATCCAGACCTGCTCCGGGGGGCGTGGGGGCTCTAGAAAAAACACTGCATTTTTTATTGGTTACTCCCGTCTGCATTTTGTTGAAGATTCTGGTATTTTTCTTGACAATAGTGCCCTTTTCTTTTGTGTTTTGGCCGATGGGGAATCCACCTCAAAAAGAGGGGGTAACGGTGGGTTCACCTCAAAAAGAGGCGGTAACCCAGGATTTCGCCCAAAAAGAGGGGGTTACCCCCAAGGTATTTTCTGATGAAGTGAGAGTTTGGGTAGAATCTCAGCCGGGTTTTTTGGCTATGGGAGGGATCAAAAAGCCTTGACTCCTTCCATTTCTAAATTTAGTCGCTTATGGGGGGAGGGTTGGCTACGGGGGGTGAAGGGAGTCGACCCCACTTTCCCGGAGTCGTCTTTTACTCAACAGGTGGATCAGGTTGTGCCGGGGTATGACCGGGCCATCCTGGCCACCGATTCAGTTTTGTCAAATTCTCCCGATTTTTGACATCCCAAACTTTGCTTTTTCTGAAACGGACACTGTCGATGCTCAAAATTTTCCTCCTCGGCGCACCCAGTATTCTCCAGAGACAGCCTACGTGGGTAGACTCAAACTGTTTCTTACAAAATTGTCACCCGATCAATGACACTATACACTATTCACTATTTTGTCTTATGTTGTTCCCTTAACTGCAGTACGTATAAATCTCACATCATTGGTCTCAATCAAATTTCTGTGTCACTTTACCGTCACTCACCAATTACCACTTTATCACTTTTGTCAACTGTATATACGTATGTGTTTTTATTTCTGCTTAGGTTGAATTTCGGGTTTTTCTGTTAAGACCAGGCCTTTCCGTCACTTCTTCGGGATTTTTTGGTGAGTTTTGCTTCGTATTTTAGGTTTCATACGTGATTTCCAGTCTGATCGCTACACGGTTTTTCCCCTGATTTATATATCAGATTTCTAGGACTTTTTTTGGATTAAATTTTCTGATACACTTAAAATTTTTCCTCGAATACGTAAAATGCTAAGATGTACGAAACGTCCAGATTTTGAAACCTCCGATTTTTGAAATTTCTTTTTCTCGTGTTTTTCTCGATTTTAAATGAAATTTTAAAGGCATGTATGTGGGTTTTTACAACACAAACTTGCGTCAGCAACCATTTTTTTCAAGTTTTCTTCAACGTCTTGTATTAGCATCTTACTTGTTTTCTTCTATGTTTGCACCTATTTGCTTGGTTCTTTCAGGTCCTGCCAATCTAGCGCTGCTTCGGTTTCCGTGGACTCCAAATCTTTTCCCTGATTCCTTGGAATTTGGTTTTGGATTTGATTTGGATTCTGGTTTTGGACAATGGATGACTTTTCCTCCGGCTACGCCAGGTTGTTTCATTTCTTAACATAAAATTTAATATTGAAGTTTGATTTGAATTTCGTGACATGGTGTAAATTTTTTCAGTTTCGAGATTTTGACTTTGTACACAAACTTTTCGGATTCTGGGTTTTCTTGGCTTTTATGGTTGTTTAGTTATAAAAACTGTATTTCTGGGATTAACCATGTCACGTAAATTGGTTTTTCGGGCGGGTCAGCGGTCACTCCGCACTCTGCGTAAGTATATTGAAGTGGTGGGGTCCTCGGAGTAGACTGAACCCTCAGGGGGAGCGTCCAGTTCTCAGTCATCTATTGATGAAAAACTTAGTATCTCGATTCAGTCGAAAAATTATAATGGTAAAGCTATTCCACATAGTTCTCGAGCATTTCTTCTTAACCATTTGTCTGATAAAGCTGCTGCAACCAAAGCTGAGTGCATGCAAGGGACTTAGAGGAACTTGCTCCGAGATTTTTTGGGGTCAGCAGGCACACTTCTCCCCCTTATCCAAATTGCAGTCACTCTTCTAGAAATGTCACAGATGAAGTGCATCCAACGATGGTAGATCTGAGCCTGTTTTCCTAAGGATTTATTTAATTCCCCTTTACTAGTGATAGTGGTCTAGGCTTCCCAACCGGAGGGTTCCCCAGGAAAATCCTCGGATTTTGTATTGTTTTGTCGAACAAGTTTTGCGATTGATGACTCTGAACGGTCTCAAGTAGCCCTGACTGTAGTTCCAGCAACGTTATCAAATTTATAACCATCTACTGCAGCAATGTCCTCCCTTGAGTTTGGTTTCTACGAGCTCGGACTGGCCACCCTGAGTTCTGGACCTGGTTAACCAAAGTTCGAGGAATGCTACCCCAAAGTGCGGGGACTGCTGCATAAGGTTTGGTGAATGTTCAAAAGTTCGGGGTCTTCCCCAAAGAGTTCAGGGGCCTCTTCAAAAGTTGGGACCTTGCTCCAATAAGTTCGGGGTCCGGCCTAACAAGTTCGGGGTCCGGCCCAATAAGTTCGGGGTTGGGCCTAACAAGTTCGGGGCCTGGCCCAATAAGTTCGGGGTCCGGCCTAAAAAGTTCGGGGCCTACTCAAATTAGTGCGGAGTCTTACCAAATAAGTTCGGGTGTTGCTGATCCTACTATAAAAACCTCGTCTTTTACATTGAGAGCTCCTGGCACCTTCTAGGGGGATCCTCTAGTGCTTGTCACCAATGTTGCCCTTTATACGGAGCCTGCCTACCGGTACAGAGCGTTGTTGTCACTGTGTTATTGTTGTTGTTGTTGTAGTAACCCTCCATATCTGAGCTTTGCTACTTTTATTTTTCTAAATTGGTGGGATTCCTACTTTAGTTTTGTTCTCCAAGTTCGGGAAGAGTGGATTGAGACTTCCTATATTTTGTGGATTCGTTTGTTTAGAGTTTTTTGCAAGTCTACGGGTGTCTCTCTCTAAATTCAATTTAGCAGAAATTTTTTGTTCAAAAATTTTTTTCAGCCACTGAAATTGCTTTGTCTTTTAGGACAGATTGTCCCCGAACTTTCTACTACGTTTTTCCTCAGCTCGGGCGCTATACGATCTGCTTATCTTTCATTGTGTTTCTCTTTCACTTCTTGATGATAGGGTCTCGGGGGAATGAGTTGCTCCGTTGACCTAAGACTGGGACACAAAGTAACTCATCTCCCCCGGCTCCCGAACGTTTATCTGGATTACATCAAAATTTTTCAAATTCTTACATTTCATTCTTTTCTTGTCGGTGTGGGTTTCCGGGGGCTGTTGCCTAAGACTGGGTCATTCTCGGGCGCTCACATCGGCAGGTTTGTACTGCAGTTAAGGGGCTGTGTTATGTACTGTGTTTTGTTTTGAATTTGGTTTTCTTGTAGTTTATTCTGAATTGATTCTTTATCTTGTCTTGCTTTAGCCATGCTGCATTAATTTTTGTTCTATGTTTAGGTTCTATGTTTCATCGTGTATGGAGCCCACACCCCCAAATGCGCCGGGCGTGCTCCCTCAGACGGATGCTTACTGGGAGCCAGCGATTCAATTTTGTCCGGTGCTTGCGGTTGGCGATAATGGAAAGGGCAGAAGGTGTTTGGCCTGAGTTGGGTGTGGTTGGCGGCCAGGTGGGGCCCTGCGGTTCCATTTCGGCCTTGATAGCGTCTGTGGGTTTGTGCCGATATTTGATCCTTCTGCCTTCTTGCTGTGGCTCCGCCTTGGTTTGTCTTTTGTTTGGCCTCTCTGTTTGGCCACTATGACTCTACCATCTTTGGCTGTCGGCTATTTCTGACCTGATTCTGGGCTGAGCCGGATTTGGCCGAAGACCGGCTTTGTGACTACTTCGGGGCAGTAATGGCTCCTGCAGGTTTGGATCAGTGCCTGATCTTTTTGCATTTCAGGCTATGGACGTATTTTGCTGCGAACTTTAGATTTTTCCCTCCGTCTTGGTTGGTTGGTTAGGTCCTACCGTTGGTACTGGAGCCTTGCCCCCTGGCTGTCGTTGGATATCCGATTTTGGAATTTCTTTGACTTTGTGAAGGTCTCACAACTTGAATGTAACTGTGAGTCACTGTGGCTATAATTTATACATTTGCCTTTTTGTGGCGGGCCATCGGCCGCTATCTTGGTATCAGGTCCGCCCGCTCTATCAGGAACTACTTGTCTGTTGGGTGAACATGTCCCGGTGTCATCTGGTTCTCGACATTCAATATCCTCCCTTATGATATCTTGGGCCCCTTCCTTTGCACGCCCTGGACGCTTCCACTTTCCCATTTCTACATATGTGTTTGCTGTGAACTCTGTTGAGTATTATGCATTTTTGTTTGCTTTGTTTATTCCAGCATATTGTTGGGAGGAGGTTTCTGAGTTGTTTTCTGTGGGAGGGTTCCAATAAAGTAAAAATATTCCCCTCGCTGTATTTTTCCAAGGGCGCTCCTTCAGTATTCTTTTTTTTGGTAGCTGCTTTGCTAGCTAACTTTCTGGTTTGGCCATGCTTTGCCATTTCTGCTAACTGCCTTAATTTTTTGAGTATTTTTACTGCCTTATTACTGATCTGATATTTTTCTTTACAGTCGTTCATCATTGTGCTTTAACCGTTATACATAATAACCACCACGACAATTACATTAGTATTTTTGTCTGTAAGCGGGTTTATTATGGTTTGTTTCTTTTAGGATAGTTTTTGTGACAAGTATAGTTTCTGTTGTGTTGTGGTATCTCAGTGTGTAACGTCTCCGTCGTATCCCGTCTTGTCCTCGCGGCCCGAGCGCGGGGGTTGGTTACAGGTGTACTATTGTAATATCGTTTCAAATTTACGTAGTTGTGTTGTTTTCCAAAGTCAGTAGGTATTTGTTTAGATAGTATTGTCTGTTTGTCTGTTAGTTAGTCAGTAAGTTTGTTAGTTGAGTTTCGGTCACAGCCGACACAGTTTTACCCTGTCGCAGTTCGAAGAGTCATTCCGAGCTGACTGTGAGCCACGTAGTTCGTAGGCGGTGGGGATCGTTTGGCTCCACTTTTACTGTAGCTAGTTTTGTAAACATCTCGTTTTACCACTAAAAGTACTACATGCCCGGGCAACACTAATATAACATCTGTTTTACCATTGTCTAATCTAATGTGTGACACCTGTTGTGGTCGCCGCGCGGGGGGCCGGCGGCGGAAAAGAGGGGGTATTTTGTGGGATATTACTCACTGAAGAATTGATGGTTAGCTGCGCAATAGCGCAGCAGAAAAATAGAGTTGTCGCAATCTTCACGTTTGAAGTACAGTAGTAAGTTTAGCTTCATGAAATTACTCAATTGGGAATGATTTTGAAATTACTCTGTTTGAAATGATGAATGTGATTTCTTTTTGGGCTAGCTACGCCACTAGCTGCATAAGTATAAAAGGAAGCGAAAACTCGAATTCAGTCAGTGTTTAGTCTGTCATTGGTCTGTGTGGTTGGGGAACTTTTGGGTAGGTTTGTGGGGGTCCGATTGGTGGCTCCCCTTTGGGCTTTTTGTCGGGGGGCCGAACTCCCACCGGGGGGGGGGGTCGTCGCGCTGCGTGGGGTACGGAAATCTTGAAAAACGCTATTGTTTCTGCATCAGACAGTGGATAGAAAAGGTTTTCCGGAAAGCAGGAAAACGGGGGGGGGCCGAACTCCCACCGGGGGGTCGTCGCGTTGCGTGGGGTACGGAAATCTGGAAAAAACGCTATTGTTTCTGCATCAGAAAATGGATAGAAAAAGTTTTCCGGAAAACAGGCAGAGGGGGTAACTCCGACGGGGGGGGTCGTCGCGCTGCGTGGGGTACGGAAATCTTGAAAAAACGCTATTGTTTCTGCATCAGAAAATGGGTTGGAAAGGTTTTCCGGAAAGCAGGAAAAAGGGGGGCCTAACTCCCAGCGAGGGGTCGTTGCGGTGCGTGGGGTACGGCTTTGACTTGACTTATTGGCCCAGACGATTTCCGTCCATGAAAGCCGCCGATCCATTGACACTCCTTCTCCAAGACGATCTGTCTTGGGCAGTCCGATACCAATCCCGTAAACCCAGCTTCTGTACATCATCCAGGGCTACATCGGACCATTGCTTCCTTGGTCTGCCTGGCCTTGCCCGAGCCCGTGGGCCATCTGGGATCCATCCAAACAGCATCCGTTTAGGGATCCTGTTGTCAGTTTGTCTAGACACATGACCCAGCCACCGTAATCTCGACTTAACTAGGCTGTCTTTGATAGGTGGAATACCACATGCATCCCTCAGTGTCGCAACCGGGACATGGTCTCTGAGTGACACCCCCATAATTCGTCGTAGGCAGTTGTTTTGGAATACTTCTAGGCGCGTAGTGTCTGTTGTTCGAGGTGCCCAAGTCTCGCAGCCGTAAAGGAGAACTGCCAGCACAGAAGATTTGAACAAGCTGAGCTTAACGTGTAATCGCAGGTCGTGATTATTCCAGATGTTAGAAAGTTTGCTGAAGGAGACACTTGCTAGCCTGATTCGATTAGTGATTTCATCGTTCAGCTGTCCATCTTGCGAGAAAACACAGCCCAGGTACTTAAATTCTGTAGCCGTTTCGATGTCTTCGCCGCCAACCTGGAGGACAGGGTCATCAGGTTCATCAGAAAAACAGACGGCCTTCGTTTTCGGACAGCTGATCTCTAGACCCAAGGTCCCACATACTTCAGCAAAACAACTTACAATCTGGTTGATGTCAGCTGGAGTTGTTGCAATTAAGGCAGCATCATCAGCATACAATAGGGCAGTGATGGTATCCATGAAAGACTCTTCGCTCTTACGCTTCCTACCATCAGGAAAAAACCGACTACCACGTTTGAAACATATGGATGCGCCTATGTTCGCAAGGTGGAGGAGGCGTTTTACGGCGACATCGATATAACAATTAAACAGAAATGGGGCCAGAACACATCCTTGTCGAACACCAGTACGTATTCGGAACCATTCTGAGAGCTCCCCATAGATTTTTACAGCGCAGTCGGTATTGTTATGAAGGACTTGAATGAGTCTATTTAGTTTGCCTTGTATGCCAAAGAACGGCAGGATTTTCCACAGCGTCTCACGATCAACACTGTCATATGCCTTCTTGAGATCTACAAATACTGCATACAGAGGAACTTTCTTTCGCCAGTGCTTCTCTACCATTCGCCCTAGGACAAAGAGCTGGTCAACAGTACTGCGACCTTTCCTGAATGCACACTGCGGCTCTGATAGGTTTGCTTCAATTTTTTGGCGTATTCGATGCAGCAATACCAAGGCAAAAACTTTTCCCGGGACTGAGAGTAGGGAGATGCCCCGATAGTTATCACAAACTGACTTGTCTCCCTTTTTATGTAGCACAGATATAACCACCTTGCACCATTCCGCCGGACACACTTCAGCACGCCAGCAAGTAGTGATAATACTATGTAGCCATATGATTGCACTATCTCCAGCATATTGAAGCATTTCACTGGTGATCCTGCAAATTCCAGGAGCTTTTCTACGTTTTAGACTCCGTACTATGGTCCTGATTTCGTCTATGGTTGGTTCCGCCGATTCTTCTTCTGATTCTTCTTCTGGCAAAGGTTGAGGGTCTATATCACGCACTCATGCAGTCCCGGACTATCAATATTCCGTTGGATATTGAGTAGATGTTCGAAATGATTCTTCCATCGCATCAGCTTTTCAGATTTAGATTTCAGAGGTTGGCCATCTCTCCCCTTGAGATCGTTTGTTGCAGAGGCCGGGTGCTTCCAGAATATCTTCAGTTTAGAGTATACTTCGTGCCACCGGTTAGCATGGTAATCACTGTCAATCTCGGCTGCTAATGACCTAAAATATCTGTTCTTATTTTCTCTGACTGACGTCTTCACTGCGCGCTGGAGCTGCTTGAAGCGCTGATTTAGCTCCTGTTGTCTGCTCCCAACGGCAGATAGTTGTTGGCTACGTACTGCTCTCTTCTGCTTGCACAGTTCAATAGTCTCAGGGGAGATCCAGTTAGGCTGGCAACGATTCTTTCGCCCAAGCACTTCTGCAGCAGCAGACGTCAAAGCCGCTTTCAAGGTTGACCACTTTTCTTCAACGGAGACATTTTCACCGTTAGCCTGCAGTATCGGCAGCTTCTCATTCACGGACTGACGATAACGATTTGCGTATTCTGGAGAAAGCAGTTTGTCTGAATCAAACTGAACCAAGGCCACGTCCTGTTTCCGAGATCGCAATCTGAATCTGATGGGCGCCACCAAAAGCCGATGATCCGTTCCTCTTGAGAGATCTGTGACTCCAGGCAAGTTGGCACTACCCCACACTCGGCAGTCTCTGACAGCCGAATTGAACCGGTTACTGAAACATATAAAATCCAGGGTTTTATTAGCCAGTCCAGTGTTAGAATGCCACGTTACCTGATGTGCTCGCTTATGCCTGAACGATGTATTCATTATTCGCAAGCGGTTTCGGTTACACAAGTTTACAAGCCTAAAACCGTTGTCATTGGACTGTCCATAGCAGAAGGGACCTGTGCTGCGCCCATTTCGTCTTTGATCAGCTCCAACTGTTGCATTCATGTCACCGCACAAGGCGACGGCATCCGAATTTGGTAGCTTTCGCAAGAGATTAGCCAGAGAGCAATAGAACGAATCCTTTGCAGCCACATCACTACAATTTGTGGGGGCATAGCAACATACAACTGCCAATTTGACTGGGTGGGTGTTCAGGCGAACACAGAGCAGTCTATCCGGGTTGTCATCATCCGTTAGTACACTCTCTACACAGTTGGCTACTTTGGATGACATGGCAATTCCAACTCCGTGTGTTCTCGTTCCATCACCTTTCCCACTAAATTCAATTGTCCAGTCCTGTTCGGTATGCCTCCCCCGTCCTGGCCACCTGGTTTCCTGCAGACAGCATATGTCAACCTTAAACTGCTTCAGTTCGTTAATCAAGAACAGGGATGATTGATCACCATTCAGACTTAGAACATTCCAAGTTCCAAGCTTAACTTCACCTTTAACAATTCTCAGTCCAGCGTCATTGGGAAGAGATTCCAAAGCCTCCAGAGCTTGTTCGGTCAGGGCGATATCTTCACTTCCGAAACCCGAAAAAAGCGAGGAGGCTTCTTCATCTAGTTGGTGCATTTCGTATGTTTCACGTCTTTCGTAGAGTTTTGTGAAATATTTTATTGAGTTGTGATCCAGGTTTGAGGTGCCCAGAGTTTATATTTGTGATTTAAAAGTAAAGTCGTAGGTGGTTTTCCTTTTTACTAGGTTTATCAGAATGGTCGTCTAGGTACTCTCATCCGCTATTTTCTAGATTCGCTCTCACTTTCTGAGGCCTCGGTATCACACACCGAGCACGTACTTGCAATCATTTACTAAGTCCGATTTAGCTTTTTATCCAATGAGGTTATACTGTATTCCTACAATGGTTTACATAGACTATAGCCTAGGCAAATGCTTGATTTGTTATTTGTGGGAACGGTTCAACCGACACCGAACACTTTTATGTGGGGATTCTAAAGCTTAAAACGGGGAAATCTTCAATAGAATTTCAAATAATGTCAGGTTCGAGGGCATTCGTATTTCGTATGGAAACAGCAGCAGCGGTATCTACCTCAAACACAATTAATGTTTAATTAATTAATGTATACAGTTACACAGATAGACATTGAGCTGACACAAAATTCAAAAATCTATTAAAATTGCTAGGTTTGATTTTCATTGGTTGAGTCTTCATTTGAGTCGCTGTCATCCGTCGCGTTTTGACCAATAGATTTTAGAATACTGGTTATTTTTTGCTTTGTCTTTGAGCTATCATTGGAGCACGGTTGCAACAAGCAGGTCCGACCTTGTTGCTTTGACCCCTTAATTTTAAATGGAACAAAAATGCACTAAATGATTGGGGTTTGTATGCTGGTAGATTAGGCATAGCATTAGATATTTTGCTGTGCCTACAATACTGTTCTTGTCAGGTTTACTCTTTTGCAAGTTTCTGACATATTCTTTAGGCTCCACCAATCCAGTCTTTATCAAGAGTCCTATGATGTTCAACAAGGAGACGTTGTCAAATTTTATTATTTGACAGTCCACAAAGAACCTAACCCCATACCATATCCTAGAAAAAGTTTACAAGATCTAAGCTATTCGAAATTACTGCCAGAAGGTCGCGAATAGCATGAAAATCTAATTTAAGCGTGAGCTGAAACTTGAGTTATTTCCCGTGTCTATGCATGGATACCCATATCAAATGTGACTCAAGTAATTTCAGTTTAAAAAAAGAAAGAAATTACTTAATAAAAGGAAGAAAAAGGAAAGAATGAAAAGAAAAAGGAAGGAAAAGAAGAAAAGGCATAATTCCTGTCCACTGAATAGCTTTAAAATTTGTCATCAACACCTGTCCCTCTTTATTACATAAACCATTGACTTAACAGGCTCAACTTATCAGCATAACCAATTAAGCTTAACAACATCCTCCTTTGTTTATTTCTTTGAGGACACCCTCATTTTACAGCCACCCCACGCAAGTTGGTGCTCCGGTTAGGGGTGGTGCCTGCTTAGAACGAATGCATTTTTGAGGGAAGGGGATGCTGCACTGAATAATTGCCATAGCAATTACGCGAAGTGTTCTACGAGGCTATCAGTACGTCCATTTTGTCCATCGTAATGGAGGTGCTGTGGTAGCTCCACCAGACAGGCGGCCACCACGTGACAACCTCGGTAAATTGCCCAGAAAGGATTTGAATGAATGAATGAATGAATGAATGAATGAATGAATGAATGAATGAATGAATGAATGAATGAATGAATGAATGAATGAATGAATGAATGAATGAATGAATGAATGAATGAATGAATGAATGAATGAATGAATGAATGAATGAATGAATGAATGAATGAATGAATGAATGAATGAATGAATGAATGAATGAATGAATGAATGAATGAATGAATGAATGAATGAATGAATGAATGAATGAATGAATGAATGAATGAATGAATGAATGAATGAATGAATGAATGAATGAATGAATGAATGAATGAATGAATGAATGAATGAATGAATGAATGAATGAATGAATGAATGAATGAATGAATGAATGAATGAATGAATGAATGAATGAATGAATGAATGAATGAATGAATGAATGAATGAATGAATGAATGAATGAATGAATGAATGAATGAATGAATGAATGAATGAATGAATGAATGAATGAATGAATGAATGAATGAATGAATGAATGAATGAATGAATGAATGAATGAATGAATGAATGAATGAATGAATGAATGAATGAATGAATGAATGAATGAATGAATGAATGAATGAATGAATGAATGAATGAATGAATGAATGAATGAATGAATGAATGAATGAATGAATGAATGAATGAATGAATGAATGAATGAATGAATGAATGAATGAATGAATGAATGAATGACTGAATGAATGAATGAATGAATGAATGAATAAATGAATAAATGAATAAATGAATGAATGAATGAATGAATGAATGAATGAATGAATGAATGAATAAATGAATGAATGAATAAATGAATAAATGAATGAATGAATGAATGAATGAATGAATGAATGAATGAATGAATGAATGAATGAATGAATGAATGAATGAATGAATGAATGAATGAATGAATGAATGAATGAATGAATGAATGAATGAATGAATGAATGAATGAATGAATGAATGAATGAATGAATGAATGAATGAATGAATGAATGAATGAATGAATGAATGAATGAATGAATGAGTGAATGAATGAATGAATGAATGATTTTTGTCAATTTTTGACAGTTAGGCAGTTGCTGTACAGCTATGATTGTATTCATTCGAAAGATCTTGTTGAGCTCTACATTTTTGCTTTTTAAATTTTGAATCTTTCTAGCTTTTCGCTATCGTGAGATATAGTCGATTTTCTTATTTTGGCGTTGAAAACTTGTCATTTTTGCAGAAATCAAATAATCCGCCGTTTCTTGCGCTACGTAAGCCGTAAAATTAAACTACGGGTGTCAATTTGAGGGTCTCGTCGAGACCGATTATCCATGACATTATAATTTTCTAACTGCTACCACGTACGCAGCTATCGGAGAAAATGTAGTTTTTGCAAAAACATGACCAAATTTTTTCCAGCGATTGTGGAGCATTTACAATGCAAGCTAGATGGCTACCACTTACTGGACGTGTTTACACTAAAATACCCAGAGACCCTTTTTTAGTTGTCCCGATTGCTGCTTTTTAGCTAAAGTGGTCGCTTGCCAAAGTTGGGAAAAGTAGGCAAACTCCAGGTTGCGCATACATTTTAGCTAATTTCTTTATAACGAAGAGCGGTTAAACTAAAAAAGGGTTCCCAACTATTTGATAGTGGAATCGAATGATGTGGCCGATGCCTCACGAAAAAATTTACTTTAGTCTGCAAAAAATCGGAAAAATTATATTACTTCGAAAATACAGTAAAACAATTTCCAAGAACTAAGGTTAGTTTCGTTGTATTCATTATAAAGAGCAAATGTTAAGCTGCATTTTGATAGAAAAATGGGTTCTTAACTCCAAGTAATGATTGAGGTTGGTTCAATGGTTCAAAGTTGATGTCTCCAAAAGGAATCACCACATTAAATTAGCAGGTGTACCATCACCATGTCATTGCTAATGCGGACCGCATTTCATCACATTCCGTAAAAACAACCTTGTTATGTGTTTATTATAACTTGCTTAATACTATTATCTTCTTTAATAACATTATGTACACGGTTAACTAAGGCGTACCTGCATACGAGTTTACTAGTCTTTGTACTTGACCCTTCAAGACAATGCACATTCCATGTGGCGCCACTGTCTTAAGCGAACCTTGGCAGCACTCCTGTGATCCTAATTTCGTTGTTCCATCAATTATACACTCTTGAACCATTTCAGAACAGCTGATTGAGACTTCATCAAAGAAATTAAACACGGACTTATTTGCTTCGATCAAACTGTTTGATAATTTATTGATCAAGTTATAGCATTGGGACATGGCTGCAGCAGCAGCATTTTGTAAATTTAAATAACCAAATACATAGGGTGGGACCATATTTGAGGAAATAGCAGCATCAAAACACCAGACATCCTTCAGCGTGAATGAGTCAGTGGCATTGATATATTCTTCGAGACGATTCCAGTCATGTCTAAAACTTATGATAACTTTGGCTATTTTGCAAGAATTCAAAGAGTAATGAATTTAAATGCAATTAGCTGATTTTTACATTTTATGCACAGGATGTTTGTTCTCGCTACACAAATACAAGGCTTTTATGGTACACTTGAGGCACTTGACTCGACATCTAGCATTAACCTAGTTGTTGAGTCTAGTATCCGCAGACTTATATGGAACCGACCCATAGAATCACAAACAACGGCAATGAAACTTTGATTGTCCTCGCAAACAACAATAGGATTGGCTTCGTAGTACCCATAGGACAGTGCGCGAGGATGGGGGGTACATAACTCAAAACATTATGTAAAGGACTAGAAAATATTGCTTAATATGCAAATTTTTGCAACAGATTAACAAGCAGGCCCCTAAAAGGGGCATTATTCCTTCCTGGTATCTAGCACTTTTCTGCTTTATATGTGCAGTTTCAACTTTCAAGTTGAAAACTTGAAAAGTATGATAAAAGCTCAGCCCAGTATGCTAAAAGCACAAACACTTGTAAAAACTGCAAATTTTGTAAACTTTAGGGTAGACCCATCTTTGATATTGGGGCATATCTCCCTGAATCGAACCTGGTCTTAGTGCATTATTGCTAGTTTAGTGCTGAATAAGTGTACTAGTCCTAAACCTACCGCTGTAGGGGACACAATGCCATATCCGGTATGGTCCGGGACTGAAACTGGAGGGTTTTTAGGTTAATTCTTGTCTCCTCATTTAGGTAAGCCAGCCAAATTTTTCTGTTTGACAGAAATGAACAAGTTAAGCACACAGTTATCACGGCAGTCCAGATAATCTTTTCACAATTAAGCATACCACAGTCTTTCTTTGAGGATTTGTCTATGGCTCGTGACTGTAAAATGTCTGACAGTTTCTGTCGTGACACCATTCTTCTGTATAAATCTTCTGAATATTTGCCGAAAATCTATAAATGGTCAGTTTATGCCTAAACACATCAAATTCAACTAATTCCACTCCTGCTTGTGTCTTTCAATAGTCTTTTGTGACGCTTTCCCTGGTGCTAATCCTTAGGAGCTGTTATCCATTTTATAGAAAGCTGAAAATGACAACCTGGAACTACATACTGTGTTTGTGTAGCATTTTTGCTAGTATTAAGGTTTTTAACAAGTTAATCCATTCATAAGCCTGACCAATTCCACATGGCCTCTTATTTTATTTTAAGGAACATCAAACTTAACCCATATATATATATTTAACATATATATGCAATGATTGTGTTCTACGGAGGCAATTGTCGCTTTCAGGCACTACCTGTAGCACTGTACTAGGTAAGACACAGTACTAAGCTGGTCTAGCATCGTCTTTACAGTCCCACAGCACTACCCCCATGAAGTCCAACGATTAAATACGCCGAGATGGCTCGGGTTGCTTTTGCATAATGCACCAGCAAAAATGCTACATAGCTAGACATGTGCTGAAATTAGGAGATTTTCCTGGACTAATACACAAATATATACGAAAGTTACTAGGTTTCCATATTAGGTAATCCGGCTCTAGCCGCAATAAAGCTTGCTTCCTTAGGTCGCATATTACGAACGGATCTGTAAAGGATATACGGCATCACTCAAAACAAAATAGGAAAAACCTCTGACACAGTGTATACCATGAACCCGAATCCGACGACAGAAACTCCTGGAAGTAGTTATCCTTGGGTAAGAGTGCTCTAATGCTCCCAATGATTGTTCTCTTATTTCGATTAGTCAGCGTCGACCAGACCTTTTTGATTGCCAGCCAGTTTCTACTGCCTGCCAGTTTCTACTGCCTATTCTGTCCAGAATGACACGATGTGATCTGAGGTGTGAGGTGTAAGAAAATGTCCTGAGCATCGAACTAACGACGCTCAATTTTGCTACCAGGACTGAACCAAGAACGCGGCCTGAGCAACTAATAAGATTTCTGTTTGCTGCTCATCAAAGCCGAGGTATTTCCTATTAAGCTACTGAATACAGTCCCTCTGAAAACTTCAGAAGTAATCGGGTATCAACAAGGTTAGAATGATTCAATGTTAAGGGTCATAATAAAGGGCAATACAGGAGTCGAGGGATGGAAGGCAACATTTTAGGAAAAAAGAAAAAGGAAAAGAGGAAAATGGAACGCGAAACTGGGGAGGATTGAGCACTGAGCAAATGGGTGGTGTGAGTTAACAAGTTTGGGCGACCCCAAAAGAGATGATCAAAATATAGACCCCGTAACCTGCGGCATAACTGCACAGCGAGAAAGAAAGCTCCAAACTGAAGTCGGTCAGAGGCATCATTGACGTTTTAGGTTGTTTTAGATCTGAATATAGCTTGATGTTTTAAGGATTTTCATATCAAGCCTGAACTTGCACATATATGTTTCCGCAACCGAAACGCAATCCAAAAATAGACACACCCAAGTAATTACAAAGACGGAGATTTTGGAATTTTGGATGGGTGAACAGTTAAAGTGAACATAAAACTAAATCATAATACACTTCTTGAAGGGGATGTAGAAAGGGTTGCCACTGCTGCCTACACAACACGCAATATGTGTTGCGTTAGTGCTCACTGACAATTCCATTCTTAGTTTAATCATTTGCACAAAAAGATAATAGTTTACAGAAAAGCTTGAAAGGTAATCGATTTGCCATGAGGTTATTCAGCCACTTACACGAAAAAGTGTTTGACTTGCAATTTAATGCTTTTAAGCTTTGGTCACGTCCCGATGGAAATCTAAAGAAATAAAGCACAACAGCGGAGGCAAAAACTCTATTAGCATTATTAAGGCAACAATTATTAACGTTCTTATTATTAAGTCTTTCAAACAGCTGTATTATTTCCGTTCCAAAGAACTCTAGTTTAAGAATACCTTTCGTCATTGGAGTCGTTCAGTTCGAGTTTAAGCTAACAAGGAATCCTCAATCTCAACCTCGCTCGTCAGTCCGTAGCTTAATAAAAGCAGCAGCCTACTCATCACAAGTTGCAGTCCCGACATAGTAAAAACAATAACATTAAACAAACAAGCGTTGGCAGGTGACCATGCCCGATAACGGCTCAAAGAAAACAAATAAAGAGTGGTTAGCATTTGGAAGTCTTTCTGTTAGCTAAATAATAGGGAATTATACCAAAATATACATAAACAAAAAGAGTACCATAAGTGTGATTCAAGGTCACGGTCAAGATAGATTAGCAAAACTCGAAAATAAAGTTGAAAATAGATTGATAATAGTCGTTACAAACCACAATGAAATTAGTAACCAAATACAACTATTATATAAATCCACTGAGAAAAGAAAAATACAACATTTACACAACATTCACTGATCTGTCATAATTACACTCGCAAACATACTGTTGCATTTATTCAGATTTCAAAATTTTTAAAGACAACAATGCAAACACAGTAATTATCTGTACAAAAATTTGCAAAACTGTACACAAATGAAAATAACCTAACAAAACTTTACAGACTACCTAAAGTACTATGAGAAATAGAGAACTAAAATCGACCAAAAAATGTAGGGAATGTTGTTGTTTATAAATTGTTTTGTTTATACTGATTCATCAGTACATTTATGCTGCAGCAATGCATATATTTTTTGAACCGTCATGGCATGAACGTTTTTTTGGTTGAGAAGGAAATTTGAAAAAAAATTAAAATTCCTCAAAAGAAGCCGACTTTTTTGGTTTTGAAAGATCAGTAAATGCCAGAAACTAGCCGTTCGGTGGAAAATTAGCCCATGTCCCAAACATATAGCATCGCAAATATCAGCTAATTTTGTCAAGAATTGTGATAGTTATTCAATTTTTTCGATTTTCAATATCCTTTGATCTTTGCCGCTTTTATAACGTTGACTGGCTATTATTCGCGACTCACTCTATGGAAAAACTTTCAATTGGATTTTCAGGACAGCTTCTGTGTTAAAGATGAGCATTTCGGTCCGTCGGCCCGGCCGGGCCGAAAAAGTTTTTAGCTGCGGGCCGAAACGGGCCGGATCAACTATTGAAAATGTTGTAAAATCACTAAATTTAGCTACGCAGAACACATTTACCGATTCTGGTTATTTTATGGTAAAATTTTACATTTCGTAGCACAATTTAGCCTCTACATTTAAAGTCTTTGAAATAATATTTTTAGTAAAATTTTGGAATTTTTCTTTTGGCGGGCCAAGCCAGGCCGAGTTTTGGAACGGGCCGGGCCGGGCTGAAACATTTGGCCAGCGGGCCGGGCCGAGCAAAATTTTGGAGCTGGACGGGCAGAGCAAAATTTTGAAGCGGGCCGGGCCGAACAATGTTTTGGAGCGGGCAGGGCCGGGCCAGGCCGAAAAAATCTGGCCCTTGCTCATCTCTATTTTGTGCCTGCTTTCATATGATCTATTTGGTTTTTCAAAATCTGAAAGTAGATTGTTTCGAAAAATACCGCATTTTGACCCAAAATGTCGTCAAAGCGATTCTAGCAAAAGTGAGAAACAATAGTAATATCAATATAAAGTTTGATCGGAGCTGAATGCGGGAATAGAAAGTTTTCTACGATTTAGATTGCGCCAGCAATGAAGTTTTAAATAATTTTTAATAAGTTGTGCTATGTCGCATTGATTTGCCACAACCAGTGTAAACTAATCGAAAACTAGCTAAAAAAGGAAATCTTTTAAAAATTTGTTGCTGCCGCAATATTTGTCTTAGCCAGTCAAAGTTAGAAGAGCGGCAAAGATCAATTTTCAATCAATCAAAGATTTCTCAAGATGTTTGGGACATGGGCTAACAAAATTATGACAAAAACTTAGCTACCGGTTGTCAGAAGACACGTTACGGGATTATTGAACTGAGGGAAACTCAAATTCAAATGTAAAAAACAAACAAACAAGTATGAAATGTCTGTTTAACTTAAAATTTAATCGAAGAGTTGCAGCTTCTGTAGTCATGGCAATTTAAATGAATTCAGAACCAGGAAGAATGTGATTTGCATCTTTGGGGAGAGCTAGCAACCGTTTTCTCGTTAGAGATCGAACTGCTAACTCAATACATTTCAGGATGGGAGCCGATCATTATTGTGTGTCATCGCTCGGTAGCTGTATCCGTAGTTATATCCGTAGTCGTAGAAACACACATATAGTTACAGTGCAGAATTCACAGATTCGCTAAACTGTACAGTAAACAAACAGAAAAAGGCTAGGAAAGAAATTCTAAAGAAGATTAAGATAGAATCTATTAAGAAAGAAAAAAATTGAAGAAGTGAAAGTGTAAAAACTAAATTTCTACAGAACTCTGAAGCACAAAAACCCTTAAAGCCGAGCTTGATCCGTTAAACGCGTTATAGAATTACAAAACACATATCTGTACTATCAATGATACGAGCTGAAAACAAACGAAAATTATCCTTAGCAGCTAGCTAATGATTAACAACCATAAATAACAGCCAAAGAATAAGATTGGCATAGTGTTGTCATCCGGGCATATTTCGGGTGCGGTTTGAGCCTGGTCCGGATTAGAGATGAGGACGAGCCGGATTTTTCCAGCTCGGCTCGGCTCGGCTAGCGGGAAAATGAGGTCGGCTCGGCTCGCGGTCATACCCGGCTCGGCTCGGCTCGCGGTAATACTCGGCTAAGCTCGCCAAGGTTGAAATTTAAATTTCGTTGGATTGCATCGAGTTTGGTTATTCCCACGCTGTTTTGGTCAACTTTCTTGTAAACAGAGTCTAGCTTTTGTGTACTGGCAACAAATTTGGGTTTTAACGTTTTATAACATAAAACTATTAAATTATTATATAAATTATTATAAATAATTTATTAAACCTACATTATAGGGCCAGGAGTGCCACTAGGAATACTACAAATCAACATACATATTAGTTAATTAGGTAACTGGTAGTAGAAGTCCCATGCCATTGTTCCCTGATGAAAAGCGGATGCCTTTTCATTATAATTTCAATATCTCTGTTTTTAAGCAGTTAATAATAAAAATTCCATAGCGTTTCTCTCTAATGAAAAGCTGGTGCCTTTTCATTGGAATCCTACTTTCTACTTTATAGGCAGTCAATACCCTATTGTCAGTCACCCAGAGGTAGAAAGAAAAGTCTTAATGTGGTCAAGGAAAATGTTTAAATTTCCCTTTAATAACAAGTAGCAAATTCAGTTTACTAACAAGTACAATCATGTGAAGATGGTTCATTAATATAAAGTAGCTAGTATGCAAAATTAGTATTAATTAGCAGTAATATTTAGCTAGGTATGCGTAGGTAGTCATATTTAGTCTCATTTAGCGTTTATCCTTAATTTTTGATGTTAGTTAGATTAAATTAGTAACAATAAGGGTTAATTAGTGTTAATTAGGGTTAATTAGTGTTAATTAGGTAATAATTACGTAATAATTGAAATTTTACATGGATACATGACTTAGGCTTAATCGAAAGGCAATTCTTCGCTGATTTCAAAAATGTAAATTTTATTTTCCAACTCCCAAAATTGACAGGAGTTATAATCGAAAATGTTTTAGTAAAAGTGTTTTCTATTTCGTAATTTGGTCCCTTTAAAAGGTTTGTTTTAACTTAAGACTTACACAACCTTTGTGTTAAGTCCAGTTCCATTGTCTGGGAAGCTGTCTGCTTCCCAGACACCGTAGTAGTAAGCCCTTACTACTACGGCCATTCATCCCTCCCTACACGTGAGGCTGTCCTCACCTGAACTTTAGGAAAGCCTCAGTCCAGCAGAAGACTTGCCTCTCGAAAAGAGAGTTAGTACACACTTTTCCCCAATTTTAATGGTTTGGAGGGGGCCTAATTGCCCCAAAAATAAATTAAACCAACGGAAAAGAAATTAAACTTTGGTAGTTAAGTGCGTAGAATTTGTTAGTATAACTTGTATTTAGCTAGAAAATACGTAAAAATAACTATGTGCATATTTCTTCATCTTTTACGTTTTATTTGCCTCTTTGTCCTCGGTCAAGTGAGGAAGCAACAAGAAGCAATTGCTGCTAAGGCTAATAGCCTGCGTCCCTTGTTTTCCGCCAAAAGTTCAAGCTGAATTTAAAAGTGAGGGGCCTGAAAACAAGGGAATAATAAATAATTATTAACCAGTTTAAAGAAATTATTTCGTGCAAATCAACCTATACAGGATTCATCCATTTCACGTAGGCTCAGGATGGCCTAAATCTCGCGACTTTTCGTCAATTTTTGCGCAAGTCAAAGTTACGTTTCAATTACCTGTCCCTTTGGTTACGTTTACATGTAAACCTAAAATTTTATAAAATTCGCCCAAGTTTCGTCCCCAAAATTTATCAAAAAGTTGGTCAGTTGGGGGCAATATTTCGCCATTATCATTAATCTGAGCCCCCATTCCCCAACTGAACTCCAGGCCAAAAAGAACCTGGAGCAGTACGTGCAAAAGATAGAAAACTTCTAGAAGCTTTCCTCCAAAATTAAAGCCGCCGCGATAATTACAAACTGTCAGCGAGCTGTCGCTTGCCTCCAATTCCCAAATTTCTAATCAGTGTTCGTCTAGGTACAGCCGAGAGCAGCTGCAAAAATGTCCCCTCTCCCCCTGTGTACTGCTTCTCGTGTCACTGGTGTGACACGGGAAAATAGCAGTACACAGCCCCAAATTTCACAAAATATCTAGGGATCTCTCTGGCACTCGGGCCAGAGAGGAAAGCTGAGCAACATAACCCGAACACTACAACTTGAGAGGCCTTATAGACCTTTTACGTCTGGCCTAGAACTGATTATTAGGACAAAAATTTAGGATTGTATTGTGGCCCCTTTTGCCAATTTTTATATATATTCGTATTTTGGCCTTTCGGCCTTTTTTATGTTTTGAAGCCAAGTGGCCACCTTTTCTAACCCAAGTCGCGGCCAGGAGGCCAGTATTTTGTATTTTTTGGGCCTTGGAGTCCCGTTTTACCAGCATATTCGGCCTCGTGGCCAAATTTTAATTTATCTAGCATGATGGGCTTCCGAGCCAGTTTAATTTTCCTTCTTCTTTAATTTCATTATTATTTTATCATTTCAAAATTAAAGGGCAGCTCATGTAAACCCCTCCTGTTCGATGGAGGTTTTGAGGAGTGTCCATTTTTTTCTTTTATTTTCTTCTTTCTCGCTCAACCAAGCGAAGCCACGGAATCTTAGGCCTAGAATTTCACCTTTTACAACAAAATGTTTTCTTCTCTTTTCTATCTTTTGTTGTCACTTTTTGGGGTTATTTTTGTAGCATTCATGGGACTTTGAGTGGGACCCAACCCCTGAGTCTGAGATAGAGTGTCCCTTTGCTACGACCCTAGAATTAATAAGTTAGTTAGCAGATTTATTCTCCCCACAGCCGGCAACTAGGAGTTGCCGGCTATGATTTTCAAGAAAGGCGCCATACAATTTAAACACACCAGTTTTGTATTGTTTAATTTCAGCGTTAGGTCGGCATGGAAATTACTAGGCACCAAAATCGTATAGGTTACTTTAAACTAATTTCTAAAACCATGAGTTGATGCTATTTTTAATCTTTTAACTATCAAGCTGTTTCTAAGAGGAATGGCCGGCTTCCTCTCATTTCGTTATCTTTAATTAATTGTGTGCTTAGTTTGTTTAACTGATCTTTGTTGCTAGTAATAATTGCTGAGCAATTATTACTCACTGGCTTCCTCTCAAAATTCTCCAAAAGTTTCACTAAACTTTTAAGGTTTAATTTTTTATAAAATTTCTTTTATAAAGCAATTCTGTGGAATTGCAAAAGCCAAATTCGAGCACAACAAAGTTTAAAATTTAATAAGCAAATATGCACATAATACTAGGATTTAGTTAAGTAGTATATGTTTTTAATAGCTAGAAGTGTGTTAGAATTTTGTGAAGCTAATGTGTGAATGTATCCCTAAAATTACGTAAGACGGTTATTCGGGTAAACCCCTCGTGAGCGGAGGTTGAGGTTGAGGAGCGTGAGGCTCCGAAGTTAACCAATTTTCAGAAGTATCTGATTTGCATGACTGTCGAATGTTTTGATGTTTTGTGTATGTATGGTTGAAGAATGAATGTTTTGGCTATTTTAACTGGTAACTCACGGAAACTCCCCTTGTACGATAGGGGTTGTGAGGATTGTCAAGTCAGCATACATGTTGCCCAGAAGTAGCCCAATTAATGATTTTCTGCCTCCAAAATTACATTCCACACTCTTATATTAATAATTATCGTCTAGCAATAATTACTAGTCGAACGACGTTAGAAATCATTAGTGCATTAATTGGGTTAATCGAATATCTGTTAGTAAAGTAGACTGTAAAGATAGGGATAATTCAGAACACTACAAGTTCAGTATGTTGTTAATCAAAAAATTTGAACTATATCTGGTTCAAAACGCTATTAGTTATGGATCATCCTAAAGTTTAGCAGTAAACCAATTCCCATCGGGTGCATGATATTTGTACTGTTATAACTGTTGCAAAAATCTACATATTAGGCAGGAAAATTGGACAAATGCGTATGAATGGCTAATTGCTAGTCAGCTGGTTGGTGCTCGAAAAGATGCATGGATGCTAGCCAGCATGGATGAATGCTCACTGCTGATTCGTCGTAATATGCAAATGAGGTAGCCAATTCGGTCCAGGGTCACGGGGACCCCCCCGGGACAGAATGTAACTACCAGGTTGTCCTCGATTCGATGGTAATCCTATTGCGAAGGAGCGGACGAATCGCAAGCAGGGACTTCGTGCTGGTCTGTTTCATAGATTAGAAATATCGTCCCTTAGAATATTTTACGCCAAAGCCTTAGAAAATTCTCTGTCAGAATATAAAGTCGAAATTTAGCTAGGTTTTGATCATTATTGGAATAATCTAGGACTATATCGTGGACCAGTTACGCAGATGCATTCCAGAGTGTCCTATAATAAAACCTTGCCGAGGGACAAGAAAATCTTGATGATGGATGCAGTAGATAGACGGGTCAATTGGTTTCACAGAAATGAGGCTACGGAAAGAGAGGCAATGGTTCCAATTGTGTCTGATCATCCAACCAGATGGGGTCAGTTAATGAGAGATCCAGATTTGCCAATCGCCAAACGCCCAGAAACGCTCAAGGTCATGTCTCGATATGTGAATCGACTATTAGAACTGGAAGAGCCTAATGAAGTTTTACGTCCAGATCATATGGATCATGAAATGTGGGATTGTAATTATTTCGCTGAGTTCATCGAGAAGGAGGAGCAAGGCATTGCAATTCAGGAATGGAAGAATTACGAGGATGATGTGGGTGTCCAGATTCAAGCATTGGAAGAACTTGTGTTGGCAGATGACTCGGAATTGGACGTTCCAGAGGAGGAATTGGAGTTAGTTGATCCACCGGTCCCAGAGCAACAGTCAGGACCTTCAGGAGTTTTACCTCCACCACCTCCGCCACCGAAATTGCCAAGGGTGCATATTGAATTCCCACCACCTCCAGTACCACCGGAATTGCCAGAAAGGATGGATACTTCATCTCCACCCAGATCTCCACAACAAGTGAAATTGGTAGAGGATATTAAGACGGACGATGAAATCAGTGTGAATCATTGGGAACAGGCATTTGGACAAAATTATCTCAATCCGCCAGAACATCAGGAGAAAGAATCTGAGTCTGTGGAAGAGTCTGCAAGTCGTTCAGACGAAGGACATGTAACTTTACCAGAAACAGCTCAGACTTCTGAGTTTTCTTTGAATGTAAGAGGACTCATCGATATAGTTAAGCGAGCACAGGCTACGAATTATGCGCCACCACAAACAGGAATTTATGTCGAGTTGATTAATACACGGTTTAATGGAATTTCAAACCAACCTAAACATCATACTTTCCATGTTGTGCTGATCAATCCTTTGCATAAGAATGAGTTTGTGGCTGCAGCTCAGATGCCAGAAGGTATTCCAGAATTGGAAAATGTCCATCCTATTCAGATTCGAGCTAGGGAAACTATGCTAACGCATAATGAGCATTTTGCCTATTTGCTTAGACCGCCTGTCGAGGGAATCAATAACCAGAATGCCAAAACGGTGCTTCTTAAGTACCTTCGGAATGAACAAGCTGGAAAACCTAATGTTTCTGAAGTGGTTAGTGAATTGACAGACGAGGTTCTAGTGGAAAGGAGTTTGTATGCTTTTGGTCCCGATGGACGTTTAGGGATTTACCCTTATTCCGTGCTGTTAACCAAGTCCAGATTGGCAAAAGGGACTATTGTCAATGTCGTACCAAATGCAGTGTTTGAACCATCTTCAGAGGAATTCATTGAAGTTTGTGATGAAGTGCGACGAGTTGAACAGGCAAAACGGGATAGAAAACGAGCGCTTCAGGTGTATGATGAACCAGCTCGTGTGCAACCATCTGTAGGACCGATAGTGCCAGAGGAGAACCTTTCCGATAAAGCTAAGCAACATCGTAATAAAATCAAGAAGGAAATGCTAGGCGAAGAGGTTAGACCAGTGATGCAACCACCTGAATATCGTGACATCTTGGATTTTGCATGGCCCGAGGATGATGACTTTGAAGCCAACAGATTGATTAAGGCGATACCAGGTTATCAGAAGTGGTTGGAAGAAAGACCTTTATTCACGCACGGCGAGCAAGAGGAGGTTCTTGCACCTCTCAGTGAAGCAGAGTTTTTGGATTGGCTTTATTCTAAACTGCATAGTCATAATTGGCGTGAAGTTTTAGTTATTTGCAAGGCAATACGTTTAGCTATGGATAGAAAATTTCTGATTGATTTTGATAAGATGTATGCGCCATTCAATATATACGAGGGCATACCACCACAGCTGTTGGCACAAAAGCTCCAACAAGCTACTTCGCCAATTACGGTCTATCGCCTATGGGATAACATCATCATGACTAAATTTCAAACGACGTGCAAAGATGATGTAAAGGTTTTTCATCCATACTTGCAAGCTTTTCGCATTGAAATGCAGAACTTGCTTCGTGCTGAATCAGAAGCTCTTATAGAGTTACCAGTCAATCAGTTAGCAGTTTTTAAGAGGACTATTGCACGAAAGAATCCAACTTGGGAACGTTGTGAACTTGACTTGAACATCCGTGAACCTGAACAGTCCCATACCGGTGCAGATTTCCATAAATTCTACATGGAGCTCAATCTCTACATGGAGCTCTCACAGCAGTCTATCTTGAACTATTTCCGGAAATTCGGAATTGGCCACATCTTTTGATGAGAAGCTATAAGAGGTCAATGTGGTTTTTAAGCCGTTGGAATACGGATCATCTGGCTTCTTGGCGTGCTCTTAGAGATACCTATGCAATGTTCCTTGAGAAACGCATCATAACAGGTTATCCTGAAGTTGAAAATCCATTCGCGAAGGACAGAGCCTAAGAAAGAACCCCTGTATCTTGAAACTTTCTTTCGATATGTTTCACCAGCTAGTTTCATGCATACCACCGACGGAGGATTAACTCTTTTGGATGATAATTTTCGGTTCCGTTGTGGTGAAACAGGGTATCAGTTCAACAAGTGTGATCTTTTGGGTTTACCGTAAAGGGAGCGTGTTTTGGGGGGATAGGGGGAGTGGCAGTTTGCGTAACGGGGGGGGTTGGAAAGGATTTGAAAGTGATTAGGGGAGTTTGTGGGTTGTGGATTTGTGAAGGCAGATCGGTGCAAATTTCATGCCGGTAGCCCTCGTGTAGCATGAGTAATAAAAACTTTTTGCGATTTTTTTGTGAACGAATTCACAAAAAAATCACTTGTTCACACAAAAATCACCACCGGATCTGATCTCAGAATATAGCTGGGTTTTTTTTACTGCGAGGGGGTGGGGGGCGCCCCCCCCACTTTTTGGGTCCCCCCCACTCGACCCCTCCCCCTCACTCGTTCCCCCCCCACTTTTTTGGGCTTCCCCCCCAACTCAACCTAGAGTGCCCAGAAAATGTCAAATTTTTAGGATTTTGGTCAAAATTTTCAAAAATTTCGAAAAATTTTTTCGTCAAAAATGGTCTATTTTGGTGCTAAAACTCAATTTTTGAGCACTTTTAAGCTTAGTTATAGCAGTATAATATGTAGAAAACAGGCTTTTTATACTGTATTTTTGGCATTTTTAGCCCATTTTATTCCCCCCCCCACTAGTGGGGGGGCGTCCCCCCCACTTATTTTTGCCTAGAAAAACCCCAGTATAGCTAGGAAATTTTTCTTTTCATGCATAAATAGAGCATAGTCCATAGTGATATTATGTAAAAAAATTTGGACCCCCAAGTTTTTTGCACAGGCTGAACTTCGAATTTTGGTTCTCGGCCCGAGGCTCGAAAGTGGGTACCCAGGCCAATATGCTTGACCTTTATTATTGATACCAGGAAGCTTATTTTGTGTTCTATTGCTCTAGTAAGCACAGAACAAACAATTTGGCGGAGTAATTTCGTATCTGGAATGGTCACGTGACTTGGCCAAGAGTCGCGTGACCTGGGCCGGGGTCACGTGGCTGACCAAAAATTTTATTTCAAGGTTCCAGAAGCTTAAAAACGCGACTTAGGCTTTTCGGTGCGTAGAATTCAAATTTGACATTAGTTTTTAGGTAGCTTTTGCCCGGATAGGTGATCCTGACCACCCCCTGGGTCTGGAGGGTCCGGGCCGGGTCCATCGGCCGGACCGTCTGCTAGAAGGGGGCTGAGATACCTAAAACATGCGCTATTAGGGTTTTCTGGACACTGAGCTCGAATTTGGCATTAGTTTTGCCCTAGCCGTTGCCCCAGAGGCATTTTACACAAAGTTGGTAGTGATTTTCTTTTGTGAATTTGTTCACAAAAGAAAATCACCCGCCGGCGGCGAAGCCAGAGGACATGGCAGGGAATCCAATGTATGGTTGGATAGCTTAGAGTTAGGACATGTCACACGCATAATATGGGATAGCTGCGCAAAGTTCCTGGTGAGTACCAGCAAAAATTTCAATTTTGGTCCGGAGTTGTCCGAGGGTCCGATTTTGGGTGGGTCGACTATTTTGGGGACCCCAGTCGGAGGAGTTGAGCCTCGGCAGCCAAACTTACATACAGTACATGCCAAAGAAAAGGGCCCCGTCACTGCCAAATGTCCCTCTTTGGAGCGACTGTGATATGACCTTGACAAGACTTTCATATGAAACAGTTTGTTTGCATTAGTAACAAGTAATAAAAATGCTCCTCCGGAGCATGAAAAAGTAATATGGGTGGTAGTGAGGTTGTAAAATCAAGAGAGGACTAGTCTTAAAAATGCTTAATATGGGGGCTAGGTTCAAAAAAACGAGGACTAGGTTGGTTGTGGGCGAATTAATATGGGCACAGCTTCGCCGAGCAACCCATATTCGCGGACTGACAAAGTTATATACATATGTACGTATTACATATGCATACACAGCAGTGTTCAGTTTTAGTTACGGGGAATAATATACAACTATGATAAACGAGTTTTAGCGGAAGCAAACATTTCTTTAGATAAACTCTTAATATTTACTGTGCATTTTAACCATTGATAAGAAAACTCTATATTTCAACAATAATTTCAGGACTCTCTCCGACGATCTTCTATTTCTATTGAACCGTTAGCGTTACAATTAGGGATGCACCGGGGCCTGGCCCCGGCCCCGGCACCGGGGCCAGGCCCCGGCTCCGGTACCGGCCCCGGTAGTCAGGCCCCGGCCCCGGCCCCGGTGGTCAGGCCCCGGGACCGACCGGGGCCAAAAATTAGGAAACTTTTGTAAATTTTTGACATTTTTTGACCAAAATTTTGAATTTTCGAAAGTCAAAAAGTGTTACAAATCGTTTGTTTTCCCGCCGATATGAATGAAAACAACGATAGTAACGTTTGTATATCAAAAATTATTGTAAAATATAAATTTTCGAGAAAATTTTTGAAAATTTTTGATTTGGACCCCCAATTTCCAGGCCCCGGCCCCGGTAGTGGCGGCCCCGGTGCATCTCTAGTTACAATCATAGCCTTGGTTCTTTCTAGTTTCTAGCCGTAGTCCAGCACAATCAAATTACTATATAGTTTAGTTTACGTATACGTATTTAAGCAAGCAACTTGCAGCGATTGTTTAACTGCTGGAATTGTTATTACAAGAACAAAAAGTGCTCCTTCGTCGAATGTAAATACGAAGACTGTAATATGAGTCTTCGTAGGCAGGTTGTACATAAGCAAAAACTAGCCTGTAAAATACATGAGTTCCGTAGGGAGGTTGTAAATAAAGGAAAACAAGTTGCAACCGCTTAACATATGAGCCTGTCCTACAACGAGGCTCATATTGGCGTCACAGTGCATTCCACATTAAAGCCTCATTAAAGAACCTCAGCTTCATCCACATTACGGAAAAAATGAATAGATGTTGTGGCCCAGAGGAAATGGACTGATGTGAACTACGACTGCTCAAGCTGAACTGTACATGCAACCTGATGTTTTCTGAAACACTATGGCACATCTTAATATTTCGCGATACGCTGTGGTACACGGTACACCTAATGCATTCTCGAAACACTTTCACATACACACGCAGAATGCGTTCCCACTTGGCTCTGAGTCAGATCGCCTCATGGCGTACCGTATTGAGCATATGCACACTATAATGACTGATCAACAAGCTATGTGAAGGACAGTTTGTAATGAAAAGCTTTATGCAATATGTATTTATATATATAAAAGTAAAATATATATCTGCAAATTATTCGTATTATGACATATATACGCCAATATGAGCCTCGTTGTAGGACAGGCTCATATGTTAAGCGGTTGCAACTTGTTTTCCTTTATTTACAACCTCCCTACGGAACTCATGTATTTTACAGGCTAGTTTTTGCTTATGTACAACCTGCCTACGAAGACTCATATTACAGTCTTCGTATTTACATTCGACGAAGGAGCACTTTTTGTTCTTGTTTTCTATTATTTTATATATGTATGCTCCTGAAGGTATATAATATGTATAGATATCTTTCAACAGTAGCACGCAAGCCAACCACACCCCTCTACAGCCATTT